>JBBPBX010055718.1:0-16514 GCA_038048925.1 Garcialebias charrua
AAATGATAAATCACTTTAATTTTGCTTTAAAAGTGATTTTGAACTTCAAGCCGTGTTTAATCATGGGAAATCCCATTACACACGAACGCACCATCTGTGATGTCACACCGGGCAGAGCTCTGGGCTTGTCACAGTGCGCAGGTATGAGCAGCTCGACATGAAGGAAGTCTGATACAGCATCAGACCTAAATTAGATCCTGTTGTTTCTTGTTCCATCACCCAAACAATTTTCTGCTTCCCAAAATGAAGACAAATAGCTCAAATCTTCACATAGATTGATAAATTCGTCCAGTTTTAAATTGTCCGCTATTAAAGACACCACAGCCCTCTGCCCAGTGTGACATCACATATGGTGCGTTCGAGTGTAATCGGATTTCCCATGATTAAACACGGCTTGAAGTTCAAAATCACTTTTAAAGCAAAATTAAAGTGATTTATCATTTTGTTTGCAAAAACAAACATATTTAAATGATAAAATATATATATTTTGAGTAATTTTATGAATAGTAAAAAAATCATGTCACAATCCCTTTAAATTATATGGATATGTTTTATAGACACTTGTGAGCATGTTTCTCCTTTACCTTCCTCCATATTTCCACCTGGACTTTCTCAGCCTGGGATAAGCCCTGAGGTTCGGAGGAAACTTGGAGAGGCAGCTGTCAGAGCAGCTAAAGCCGTGAGCTACGTTGGAGCAGGTGAAGACACGCAAAGATAAACTCCTCCCACCACAGTGACTTATTACACACACCCACTACAAATGTTGTGATCCATTCCTGCAGGTACTGTGGAGTTTGTAATGGACGCTCAGCACAACTTCTACTTCATGGAGATGAACACGAGGCTGCAGGTGGAGCATCCCGTCACCGAGATGATCACTGGAACCGACCTGGTGGAGTGGCAGCTCAGGGTGAGACGGAGAGCTGAAAACTCTCTGGAAACCATAACTTATACTAAAAGTTTAGTTTATTTTGTAATAAAAATCTCTTCCAGGTGGCAGCAGGGGAGCCCCTGCCCCTCCTCCAGGACGACATAACCCTGAGGGGCCACTCGTTTGAGGCTCGTATCTACGCTGAGGACCCAAACAACGACTTCCTTCCGGGAGCGGGGCCTCTGCTGCATCTGTCCACGCCTTCAGCAGACCAACACACACGCATAGAGACCGGGGTCAGAGAAGGTACGTTCATTCAACCGTTCATTCATTTAGAAGGTACGTGTAGCCCCATTTGAGAAACAGTGCCTAACAGAGCAGACAAAAACATTAAACTCCAGCTCTTTTTTTCAACCACCTCATTTAGCAGACAACAGTCCAGTGTTAGTGTTAATGTTTTTGTCTGCTCTGTTAGGCCACTAAGCCTAAAATGTCTCAGAAATATGTTTAACATTAAACGATAAAACTTAATTATCCCCTATACTGCCTACTCCTCCACAAACGACAAATGCTCATTTTGGTATGTATTTGTGTGAGACCCGTTTTGTCTTTGAGTATCAAATATTTTTAAGTTTAGTATTCCACTGTTTCTCAAATGGGGGTACACGTACCCCTTGGGGTACTTGGAAACCTTGTGTAAAGTAATTTACATTTTTGACATATTAACACTTATGTTTAAACCCTCTAAAATGCAGAAAGAACCCCGATGGACATCCCCTCAAGCACTCAATCTCAAATCTTGGGATGCAATGGTAGCAGGAGTCCCTCTGAGTCTCTTTCTAATGATCAAAGGTATTTAATTTAAATATGATCAAAATTAGAGATGTAACAATTCATCTAACTCACGATGCGATGTGTACCAATTTTGCTGTTGCATGCTTTAAACAGATCAGTCAGACCTGGCCAAGACAGTCCCTTTCTCAGAGGCGGCGTTGGAGGTCGAGGTCTTCCTCTCGTGGACAAAGGTAAATTGTGGTCAAAAGTATAATATTGACAGTATAAATGCAGCACGTTGCTTAGTCTGAACAACTTTTACTGACTTCAGCAAATGTCACATGTTCATTTTTCTTTTTTTTCCCCCAGTTAAGCTAAAAATTGTGGTGCAAAATTATCATTCCCACTGCTTAAAATTATACCACCATTTACAATAGCTGCTGTAGAAATGTTCTTCTTTTGTGTTTATTTTTTAAACAGATCAGTCAGCCTTGGCCAAGACAGGCCGTCCCTTTCCTGGGTATGAGACGCGTCCTGGCTACAGGTTCACCAAAGACACCCGTGGGGTCCTCGAGCAAGTGTACCCAGGCTGAGTGCCCACATCCTGGCTACAGGTTCACCAAAGACACCCTGGGGGTCCAGTAGCAGCTGTACCCAGGCTGAGTGCCCACATCTTCTTTATCTTTTTGATTTTACAGGAAATCTGTATATAAATATTTAAAATTGATTTAAGTGCTTTAAAAGCAGAAATGGACAAGAATTCCTTTCAGTGTTGCCCAATGTTTGGGCCATTTTTTTTAATTATTATTGTCTAAGACAATAAAGCAGTTTTCTAAATTTCTGGTCTCTGTTGGATTCTTCCTAGCTGACTGTGTTGTAAACATGTAATGTAGATTAAATTATTTTTCAGACATTTTTGTGATTGCTATGTTCATAGTGAAAATAGACAAGTCCAATTAGGGTGGCACTGTTATATGATGAGATCACATCAGCACCTCAATACTTGAAACAGTGATCAAAATGTATTTTTGTGTCAAACTGTGTTAAAATGCAGGACTTAATATGTTGAGAAATCTGACGTGGAAATGGCGTTGCTACCTCAACGTTGATTAGATTTGCAAAATCTAAACCAAAATCAATATTGAATAAACGTTGGCAAATTCACCTATGTTGAGAAATCTGACGTTGAAATGATGTTGCTACTTCAACGTTGAGAATCTGACGTAGAAATGATGTTGCTACTTCAACGTTGATTAGATTTGCAAAATCAACACAAAATTCAACGGTTATCCAACACGACCGTCAGATGTTGATTCAACGGTGACTAGACGTCAAAATGCCAGCTGGGTACTTTGGCTCCTTTCAGCTTAACCAAAAAACAAAACAAAACTTTGGCTTGATGTGGGTGCCATCACTTTTGTCTCCTTTAAGTTTTAAAATATTAAACTTTGTGCCACTTTTTAGTTTATTTCAGCTGTTTTACTGATTTAGCTAAATTACTGATTCAGCTAATTATAGCATTTAGCTACCGTATTTCTAATTTTAGCTTTTAGCTTGTTTTGCTAACTTCAGCCTGACATTAGGGTTCAAGCCAAACATCTTTAAATAATTTCTCCTCGTGAAATTATTTCAGTTTAAAACTGACATGAAGAGGCGGGCGACATGTATTCCTTCGTTATTTTTTTAATTTTATGATTATTTATTTGTTATTTTTATTATTTTATGATTATTTGTTATTTTTATTATTTTGTTGTTTTATGATTATTTATGTTTTTGTATTTTTGAGGATTCAAATGATTTTTGGAACCAGACTGTAAATAAGAGTTACCGTTTTTGTCCTTCAGAGTTCTGACGTCCGGTTTGGACTGGTTGAAACTCTGAAACAGAACATCTCCTTCTTTGAGCAGCAATCAAAAGATCAAACGAGGTTCTTATCGTTACGCGCCGAGACGGTGGAGCGGACCTGAGCTGATAGCAGCCGAATGTTTCTGAAGAGATCAGAGAGAAACTGAGATGATGGAGATGCTGAGCTCTGAAGGACTGCAGTGATTATTCTGCTCGGCCCGGTCTCATTCTGACGTGAACTCTTCCAGAACCAGAAGGATCTGGTTGGGTTCCGTTTGTCCTCCTTTTAAAAATGCTCCATTAAAGCAGCCCTACACGTCTCCATCTAACCGGGTGTTTTTTAATCAGAAGCTCCTGTGATGGACTGGAACAAGAACCTGGTTCGGGTCAGTCTGAACCAGGTTCTGAGCAGCTTGGTTCAGGATGTTCTTGTGTGGTGTTCTGATGGTTCTGTCTGCAGAAAAAGAACCTCACCGTGAAACTTTAAACGGAGTCTCCAGGATCCTGGTGGCTGAGGAGGTAGAGGATGTTTCTGTATCTTCATCCTGACCTTTGAGGTCCACGGTCCTGTTGACGTTCACGCCGGTCTCTGAGCAGATCCGTCTCACCTGCATCAGCAGAACCTTCTTGTTCGGTCAGTAAATGTGGGCTCACAGCAGGATCTGTCTCTGTCGGGTCGTACGGGTCTTCAGGAACACAAAGGAGAGCCGAAGTTTAATTGGTGGTAAACTTCGGCTGTTCATGTTCCTGAAGAGACTTCTTAAACACATCAGCTGTGGAAGTTTACATCACTGCAGGACTCACACTGGCCATGGAGAGTTAACGACACGTACCTGAACACATCATGATAGTTTAGACCTCCTTGAAGGCATTGTGACGTTGGATCGGTTGCAGGCGTCATTTATTATTTTTGAGGGTTTTGCTTGGCGTGCTGAAGTGATGTCATCAGCTGACAGGTCTGTTTACGACAGGAGTGAGGATTTTCAGCCGCAGCTCCTCTGAGTGTCAGGGGGTTTAAGCTGCGATCAGCTGACAGTAATGCCTTCATCTTTACCCTCGGATGTGGATCATGAACGCAGCTCTGCAGGCGAGTTCTCCTGGATGTCTTTTAAAGTTAAAACAGTTCTGAAAGTGTTCAGAACCAAATCACAGAACCAGTTTATTTATGTACCGGTAGCTCCACGTCACGAGAGTCAGGGAGTGAAACAGATGAATGTTTTTATCACGTCTCTTCATCTTCAGCATCCAGGAACAAATTCAGCTACAGATTTCGAGTTGAATCTCTCACCAACAATCCTTAAAGTATAAAAAGTAGAACCTCTTCCAGAACCAGAACCCTCAGCGGTTCTCTGTAGGACTTCATCAGTTGCTCTCCTGGTTCTGGCCCACTCTTCTTTCCATCTGTGAGGAATCTGCTCAGCTCTCTGGAGGTCCACCACATACTTTCAGTCAGGTTCAGGTTCCGGCCTCTGACTGGACCTTAGTTCCGTTCTTTTTGACCCGTTCTGTTGTAGATCAGCTGCTGTGTTTGGGATCATGGTTCTGCTGGACCCAGTTTGGTCCAATCTTCAGCTGTTGGACAGATGGACTCACGCCTGACTCCAGAACTCTTTGGTCTACAGAGTAGTTCTGGTCCACTCAGTGACTGACAGGAGCCCAAACCATCAGCCCTCCACCACCATGCTGACAGCCTCCAGAGAGGCAAAGGGAAGGAAAAGACCACACCCTGGAGAGGATTGTGAAACAAAATCCATTCCAAAATGTGGGGATATTCACAAGCAGCTGGAATTAGTGCTTCAAGAACCACCACGCACAGACGTATGCAAGACATGGGGTTCAGCTGTCGCATTCCTTGCATCAAGCCTTTTCTGAGGTCCAAGTTCAAAGCAGTCATCTACCAGGAAGTTTTAGAGCACATGCTTCCTGCTGCTGACTAACTTAATGGAGATGCAGATCTAATTTTCCAACAGGGCTTGGCACCTGCACACAGTGCCAAAGCTACCAGTACCTGGTTTAAGGACCATGTATTCCTGTTAATTGGCCAGCAAACTCACCTGACCTTAACTCCACAGAAAAAAATCTATGGGGTATTGTGAAGACGAAGATGTGATACACCAGACCCAACAATTCAGAAGAGCTGAAGGCCACTATCAGAGCAACCTGGGTTCTCATGGCACCTGAGCAGTGCCACAGACTGATCGACTCCATGCCACGCCGCATTGCAGCAGTAATCCAGGCAAAAGGAGCCTCAACTAAGTATTGAGTGCTGTACATGCTATGGTTTTTTCAAGGCCTGCGACCTATACACCGGTGCGACCTATATATGGCTTGTTATCACTTTCGGTGAAACAAATTTTTAAATCCAGCTCATTTCACAATTACGTTCATTTATTAAGGAAAAGTTCAGCTCAGACATATATTTGCTATAATTTTTATCAAACAAATAATTGTTTTTAAGTGTTAATCTTCTTAAAAGCCTTGCTGTGCGCTCCTGTGGCAGACATTTGCAGCAGAGCTAAACGTAGGTGCGACCTATACACCAGTGCGTCCTATCTGGGGATTTTTCCAATCTATTGGTGATAATTGGACAATGCGACCTATACACAGGTGCGACATATACACCAGAAAATACTGTACTTTTCAGTTAGCCAACATTTCCAAAAAATATATTTTTAAAATTGGTCTTAAGTAATAATTCTAATTTTCTGAGATACTGAATTTGGGGTTTTCATTAGTTGTCAGTTATAATCATCAACATGAAAAGAAATAGTCATCTGATATATATCCTTCTGTGTGTAATGAATGAATATAATATAAAGTTTCACTTTCTGAATGAAATAACTGAAATAAACTTTTTTCAGATATTCTAATTTTATGACCAGCACCTGTATACAGCACCTTTCTATCTTATCAAGACACTCAAAGCGCTCTACAACACAACCTGTGCCCTCCTTTACCCATTCATACAGCACTCTACTGTACAAAGACTAATCAGTGCTTTCATTCACACTGATGGGACACAGAGTAATGAGGGATTCACTCTCTTGCCCAGGGACACTTCCGACAAGAGACTGCTGGTGGAATCGAACCCACAACTCTCCGTTTGGACTGCTCTAACCACTCAGCCACAACTGCCCCAAAAACCGCAGACATGACTCGATCAATGAAGCTTAATCCACGACCTGTCTTTTGTAGTAGGCAACTTAATAATGAGGCGGTCGTGGAACGGATACGAACTCGCAGCTCACGGGTGCAAAGCTTCCGCTGAGCTGTCTGACGTTTAAATGTTTCAGAATCTTTCTCTAAATGACCTTTGCCCCTTCCCAGATTGGACAGCAGCGGCTGCTTCTTTGAGGTCATTGCTGATGTCTTTCTGCCTTGTGTTGGCACACACCTGCAGGGTCCAGATCAGCAGAACCTCCTGATGAGGATCAGTTCATCAGCAGCTCCTGATCCTGGACCTCTGAGGTCCATTAGAAGCAGCAGGACTGGATTCAGTTGTTTATCTTTTTTAAAAAAAAATAAATCATGTTACAGTACCCGTAAATTGTGATGTCATTTGATTATTTTTATGTTCTGATGTGTGAATCCTCAGAACTATAAGTGGTCGGACTTATTTCCATCATGGCTGTAATAAAACTCCAGAAATACTTTGAATCAGAACTAACGCACTCACATTTATTTACTAACATTTTAAACATAATTTTTTTTTAAATGTTTTCACACTGAAACTAATCAGGACTTTATTTTATAAAAACTAATTTCTGACCTCAAACATTTAACCAGAGATGATCTGCTGTGACGTCACTCAGGAGCTGGGGGGCGGGGTGGAGTCCAAAGATGCCGCACGCTGAGAACACCTCGCGTCAGTCAGCGCGTGAGACCCAGCTGTGGAGGCAGCTCGGACCGAACCAGAACCTCGACTCTTCCCAGTTTGTCTGTGTCGGCATGTGGGCGCGAGCCGTGCTGTGCGCGGCGCTGCTGTCCGCGCTGTGTCCAGAGGGAACTACGGAAGCTGAGAGGGACGAGAGGGACATTCAAGAGTACCAGAACTCCAACAGACTGGTGGGACCGGAACTTGGAAGTTAAAATATAAATGAAATTATTTCTCACCGGAGAGAAAATCTGATTTGAATTCTTTTAAAAGATAATCTATAGATTTCTTTTTAATTGTTTTTTGTTTGCATTACCGGTACAATTTTTTAAAAATATTTAAGGTTTATAATTTTTTTTTTAATTATTAAAAATTATTTAGAATTTCCAAAGTACAGTAATGTTCAAAAAGCATAAATTAATATTCAATAAAATAAGTTTATATGACGTAGTGGAAATTAAAAACCTAAAAATGCTGTACCATAAATTTTGATTATACTTTATATTTTATTTAATCAGAAGTGGATTTTTGTCTGATTTTTAAAAGCATAAAATAATGATTAAGTATGTGTGTATATAATATAAAATAAATTTCCTCGTGTTCTGTCCTCCGCAGTTCGGAGCGCTGCACGAGGTTCTGGAGCGGCTGCAGACGAAGAGGATCAACCCCTGGGAGAAGAAGTACGGTCAGGTTCCCTCTGTGAGTCGAACACACACACAGAACCGGGACAGAAGGGATCAGAGCAAATATTTAAATCCAGTTCAGATGCACTGAACATGCAGACCAGACCTCAGATATCCCTGAAGATTTTAGCTATTCCTACATGTAAACACTTTAGCTATTCCTACATGTAAACAAACACTTTAGCTGTTCCTGCATGTAAACATACACTTTAGCTGTTCCTGCATGTAAACATACACTTTAGCTGTTCCTGCATGTAAACAAACACATTGTTCCTGCATGTAAGCACACGCTTTAGCTGTTCCTGCATGTAAGCACTTTAACCGTTCCTGCATGTAAGCACTTTAGCTGTTCCTGCATGTAATTAAACACTTCAGCTGTTCCTGCATGTAAACAAACACTTTGTTCCTGCACGTAAATACCGTAAACACTTTAGCTGTTCCTGCATGTAAACATGTTTTAGCTGTTCCTGCATGTAAACATGTTTTAGCTGTTCCTGCATGTAAGCACTTTAGCTGTTCCTGCATGTAAACACTTTAGCTGTTCCTGCATGTAAGCAATTTAGCAGTTCCTGCATGTAAACAAACACTTTAGCTGTTCCTGCATGTAAACAAATACTTTAGCTGTTCCTGCATGTAAACACTTTAGCTGTTCCTGCATGTTAACACTTTAGCTGTTCCTGCATGTAAGCAATTTAGCAGTTCCTGCATGTAAACAAACACTTTAGCTGTTCCTGCATGTAAACAAATACTTTAGCTGTTCCTGCATGTAAACAAACACTAGCTGTTCCTGCATATAAATAAACACTTTAGCTGTTCCTGCATGTAAACAAAAAACTTTAGCTGTTCCTGCATGTAAACAAAACACTTTAGCTGTTCCTGCATGTAAACAAAACACTTTAGCTGTTCCTGCATGTAAACAAACACTTAGCTGTTCCTGCATGTAAACAAAACACTTTAGCTGTTCCTGCATGTAAACAAACACTTAAGCTGTTCCTGCATGTAAACAAAACACTTTAGCTGTTACTTTGAAGGGTTCTGTTGGGCCCAAAAGTCAGCCTGGATGGTCCAGGCATCATGTTTTTTCTGTCCTCCTAACCTGTGGACTGGGAACTCTGACTGACACCACTGATAACGCCTCATCTTTGTCCTACATGTCCTCTGTAGCGTGTTGACATGTTTTTAGCGTGTTGACATGTGCTCTTATGTGTTTTCAGTGCGATCTCGGGGAGCACTGCGCCATCAGGAAAGGATCTCGCATTGGGAAGATGTGCGACTGTCCTCGAGGAGCTTTCTGTAACTTCTTCCTGCTAAAGTGCCTATGAGCCAATGCAGCAGCAGTTTGAAATAAATAAACACTTAGATCCTCTGTAGTTTGTAGAAATGATCTGTGGTCCTGAAATAAACATGCTTTTTCTTCAAAGATCAGTTCTGCGGTTTTACTGTGCAATAAAAGCAAAGTTTGGGTTTTTGAAATGAAATATATTATACTGGAGCATAAATTAGAAACAAACTTGTTTAACAATAAGAAACATCAAAGTTTACAGATAAATTTAGCTGAATCAACCGTCGACCTTTAACATAAACTCAAACATTGAACCAGTCCTGCACAGCCGAGGCTTTTAGTCCCAAACGGTTTTTATTAAAGATAATTACAGACGGTTAAACTCCTCAGGGCTGCTTGAAGTTCACGCCAACGGTGGGCTGGGTCACCTTCAGGTTGGACAGATTGCCGAAGTCCTGCGGGACAAGAGACAACAGGCCGGTGTGAGACGGGTGCAGATGAGACGTTTGTCAGGGACAGTGTCTGACAGCGTCAGGGTCTGAGAGGAACTGACAGTCCTTCAAACACGGGAAAGCTCTCAGGTTTCTCTTCCTGTAGTTTTAATAATGACCATGGCGACGAGGACGCCGGACCACCTTTCGTTACAGGAGTGGGGCACAGGTGTAAACTTCACACAGCAGATCCCTCAAACGAAAACTGAACCAAGTGGTTCCTCAGTTTACCAAAGCGTGCTATAAGAAAAAAATTAAACACGTTTTTACATCGGAAGTCCCTCTGGGTCATTTCTTCTGATGGCCTCTTCAGACTTTATTACAAAATACTTTTTAAGACTCCTGAATTTAACTTTTTATTTCTAATCCCAATGTTTCAGTTAAGAGGAACAAAGGATTTAATCACCGAGTTACAAATAAAACATTGTAATGAAAGGGACGACTACAACATTTTCTAAATAAACCATCAGCTATATAGTTTCATGTTAAATGATGGTTGTGTTGACCCCTGGAGATCTCATAATGTGAACAATATTCAACTGTTCAGACTTTTTCACGTATACAGTAGATTATTTTTTTTATAGCCACTAAACTTATGCCTAAAGTATCAAATGCTACATATCACCTAATCATTATTTTGGATCATGCTCCTCTCTTTTGATCTTCAGATCGCGCCTGGGCCTCGCTATCCCTCTCAATGGCAATTTAACACCTCATTATTATCAGACGATAAATTTCACAAATTTATTACGGACGCAATAGAGGATTTTATTGCCCTTAATGACTCTGATTCTGAACCAATTTCTAGGGCGCTCCTATGGGATTCTTTGAAGGCATATCTACATGGTCAGATAAGTTCATATTCTGCGCATGTGAGGAAATTGAGGATGTCAAAGATTCAGAAGCTTACATCTGAGTTGGAATTGGTTGACCAACAGCTTGCAGTTGCTCCATCTGATAATCTTTCAAAGCGTCGTTTGGTCTTACAAACTGAGCTGGATCTCATTACAACTAATGAGGCGGAGCGCCTTATGCTTCATTCTCGTGCTAGGCATTACGAACATGGAGACAAGCCCAGCAGATTATTAGCTCATCAATTGCGCCGTCAAGCAGCTTCACGTTCAATATGTCGTATTACACACAGATCGGGGGTCCAGCAGGAGGACATGCAAACTATTAATTTGTTTTTCTGTATAAATCTGAACTTCCACCAGATTTGACTGATATGCATAAGTTTCTGGATGAGCTTCAGTTTCCTTCTTTACACTCAGAATTGATTGATTTATCATCTAGAATCTGGTCTGACTGTACAGGAGTTAAATACTGCTTTACAAACAGGGTATATGCAGAAATTCTAGAGTTGAATTTAATACCTTTTAATACCTTTTTAATACCATCAAAATATTTTTTAATACCATCACGGCACCGAGCTGTAACCGTAGCGGCAACCTGTTGTATTTCAGTTCCATGCAACTAATTGTAAAGTGATAAGATTACTGTCATTTTCTTCCTAAACTTTGGTAGTAAATGTAGTTTTATAACAATTACTGGATACAGTACATCAATTTGCTTCTTGCCTCAATAAAAGCACTGACCTATTTGTTATTTAAATCTAACCCAAGAGAAAAAGTTTAATTGTTCCCACACACAGCATATCTCTAATGGCAAACAAAAAACTGTAAACTTGAAAACAGAACAGTTTAGTTAAAATAATTCAACACTGAACACATGCATAATTCAAAAAGAGAGGGAGAAAAATAATAACTACTGTATTTTTCATCCTGTAAGTTGCAGTTTTTTGCATAATTTACATGCCTTGCAACTTATAGGACGAAGTGACATATTTATAGATTTTTTCCCCCCATATTTATAAACCATTTGACTGAAATATGACCGTTTCCATTCATTCTGACTGAAAAAAAAAACCTGCAGTTCCTGATGGCCCCATAGGGTATGGCATGCTGTTGGCTGTTGTATCATGTAATAGGAAAACGTGCCTTTAATGACAAATTAAAAAAAGTTCAAGACAAAAACAACTGGACTTTATTTATTATACTATTTATTATACTATTATACTATACTTTGTTTTTTTTATTGCACTTTTTAGAATTCACCATGTCCTGGATGACTGAGAATCTTCACTAGCTATTAATGACCCAATCGGCCTGCCATACTCTCCCCACCTCTCTGCTCACTGCTTCAATCCAGCAGCCAGCTGCACCGCCCCGGCGAAATGCAGCTAATTTGACCATTAAAGTGCATTTATTAAGAAAATGATAGACAGAAACACACCTCTGCTATAATTTCGAGCTAACAAATAATTGTTTAGGTATTTTTCTTGTTAAATGACGGCGAAACGAGCCGCGCTCCTTTTTCCTGTTTTCACCGCTGAGCGATCACGGTGCACAGGCAGCGACACTTTTTTTTTAAAATAAAGCCGATTTAACCATTAAAGTACATTTATTAAGAAAACGTTAGACTGAGACACACCTTTTGCTATAATTTCGAGCTAACAAACAATTGTTTAGGTAAATTTCTTGTTAAATGTCGGAAGATAAAGTCGCGCTCCTCTTTCCTGTTTCTTTTTACAGACATGATACCAGCTGTAGGTGCGCGCGCACACTGACTGACGATATGACGTCTTTGTTTTAGCTAAGGTCCTACTTGGAACATAAAATTAGAAAAGATAAATAAATTCACAGACCTTTTTTAAGACGCCAGAAAGGGAAAAATATAGTTGTGTAGGTTTTAAAAAATTTAATACCTCGTCAGATGACGTTTATTACTTTTTAATACTTTTTAATGGCCTTAATTTGTGTTAATTTCATTTACTACCTTTTACTACCTTTTACAACCCTGCGGATACCCTGACAAAATATGCAAAACAATAAAGCTCCAGGACCCGATGGATTCCCATCTGAGTTTTTTTAAAGCATTTCAAGCTAAACTTATTCCTTTGCTTTATTCTGTCTATGTTGAGTCTCTGTCACTCAGCTCACTTCCCACTTCGCTAAGGCAAGCTTCTATCAGCGTTCTCTTAAAGAAGGACAAGGATCCTGATCTCTGTACCTCCTACCAGCCAATATCTTTAATGAATGTTGACACAAAGATCCTTGCAAAGGCCCTGGCTCAGAGACTTTAACGAGTCCTCCCAACAATCATCTCCAGGGAGCAAACTGGCTTCATAAAGGGGCGTCAACTTTTATTACAATGTTCACACCTTGTTGAATGTTATTTATTCGAGGGAGACTTCATTAGCCGCCTGAGGTTGTCATAACAATTGACGCTGAGAAGGCATTCGATCAGGTTGAATGGAGTTACTCGTTTGTCGTTTTGGAAAAATTTGGATTTGGTAAAAACTTCATTTCGTGGATACGCCTTATTTACACTTTGCCCTGTGCCAGTATTATTACCAATACAGTAATAACCGATCCGGATATATATTTCGGGTTCGCGCCCCGGCCACTACCCAGCTTGGGGTGTCTATGAGTGCACACCTATTTCTCCAGCTCCCCGGGCGCTTTCGGGCTGCTCACTGCACCACCTGGTAGGCGGTTGGGTTAAATGCAGAGACAAATTTCGTCTGTGTATGGGAACATACGCAGATGACAGGAATAGACATTATTATTATTATTATTATTATTATATTTTTAAAAAAGGAGGTTGCAGACAGGGTTGCCCCGTCACCCCTTTTGTTTGCACTTGCAATAGAGCCTTTGAGTATCTTTTTGAGATCCTCTCCAAGTGTTAATGGAATCATCAGGAGCCATACAGAATTAAGATTGTCGTTATATGCAGATGATTTGCTTCTATATGTTACCGATCCAACAAGAACATGTCCTGCAATTGTGAAAAAATTTCAGATTCGCCCAGTTCTCAGGGTATAAAGTTTATGTTGTCAAGATTGAATGCTATCCTGTTAACTAGGGCTGGACGATATGGCCAAAATTTTTATCACGATATAGTTCTTAATTTCGGTCGATATCGATATAATTCGATATCGATATAAACAATATAAAAGCCTAAAAAAACCTATAAACTATACAAATAAATTGATGTTCACCTTGTATTTGTATTTAGTCTCCAAAAAGATGGAAATCACCATCAAATAAACATAAAATTCTCAACCCAATAATTCTGTCGGGTCAGAATAAAAATAACAAAATCAATTACATTATTGTATAAAGTAAAATAGTTTTTGAATGACAAAGTTTTGAATATATTGTATAATGTAATGATTGTTCCATATTTAATCTGTTGTATTGAAGTTTGGGGAAAAGCATGCAAAACTTTTACAAATCCTATTTTTATTTTACTAAAAAGAGCTGTAAGAATTATTATTAGGAAGTGCTATGGTCACCCAACAAATATATTATTTCATCAATTGAAATTATTAAAATGTTATGATTTGGTTGAACATAGTACAGGGTATATGCAGGAATAATGAAGTTAATTTCAATACCTTTTCAAGACTTTTTCAAGACCTTCCAAAATAAATTCAAGACCTTATCGTCACTTCGTTTTATTAAGCAACAAATCTTTGATTTACAAAACTGCTGTTGTTTTCAATTAAATCCGTGAATCTCAAACCTACAACAGAACTGAGATACAGTGGAAAGAAAAAAGTTCAAAAGAAACTGAACTACGACTAGGTTTAAGAAAATATAGCTTTGGTTACAACAAGACTCGTAGCTATTTTAAAGTAACTTGGTTGAACAATGGAGAATAAGAAATAAACACAGTAATCATTACATGTGCCTCAGTGCAGTTTATGACTCTAAATTTGTGCGAAGCTTTCCGAATCCTCTGCGGCGAGGAAAACAAATATTAATCATACATACTTTTTGCTGTCAAATTATTTAAAGCTAAAATAACAGCAACAAAAAATAATACCTCATCAAATCGCTTTCAAGACTTTTTAATACTTTTCAAGACCCTTAATTTTCCCAAAATTGATTTATCAACTTTTAATAACTTTCAAGACCCCGCGGACACCCTGTAGTATTTTACAAGTCATATATAAAACTAAAAAAAATATTACCCCCAAATATTCAATTATATTTTGTTAAAAAAGTTATTAAACCCTGAAGGGAATGTAAATGTTTGTAAAATCTTCATTTAGAACTAGTGTGAAGGAGCTGAGTTGTAAATCAGGAAACAGGATTGTGTTGACTTGATATCATCATAAACATTTATAAAACTATTTATATGTTTTAAAAGATGATTAAATCAAAGTTGTTGGGAAGGTGTGGTGCAGGTGAAGTGAAGGTTGTTGTTTGTAGTTATTTTGTATTTTTTAAACAAGGGGCAGATATTATAACACTATTTTCGTCTTTCTGCACCTTTTCATTCAGTGTTTTTCTTTCTTTTTATTCTGATGAATCTGTTTTATTTTCAATAAAAAAAACATGTCGCGCTGGGGCTGTTTGTTTACGTCGTAGTTTCAGGGAAACGTTGGCTCAAACTTTATTCTTCATCTTCTGACTCTCATCATATTCTATCGAGTGGAAACTCTTCAGATTAAACAAGTACAGTAGATGTTTCCACCGCTAGTTAGAACGACTCTCCGTCACGTTTTGAAAAATAAACAAACCGAGGACTCGCTGCAGATGAGACCTGCAGTTTAACAAAACCGAACTACGTCCACACCGACGAATTAGTCTTTCCTCTCATCAGTGATGTCGTCTGCTTTCTCTTCGCTTGTGAAACTTTGTTCAGTCACATTCTGACGGTCATGAGCACTCGTTTGACTCGTTTTGAAGCGAAAACTTAACGCGCTTTGGAGACTAGCTTAGCTTTTAGCCTGCTACCGCTAACGCCTGCTGCTAGAGTGAGCGCTGCGTAACAACGACGTCACCACGCACGTTTTGTGTCACAGCTTTTTCTGTCCGGGCGCGTTGTTGAAGCAGCTGCTCCAACCCGAACAGAAAGAGAAAAACGTCAGTGAAAAGTTGTAAAATCCTATCGAAATATCGAAAATATGCTTAAACTTCATATCATCGTTATTGAATAAAAGTATATCGCGATATTTATCGTTATTGAATTATCGTCCAGCACTACTGTTAACCATTTGGCCCTACAACTCTCCCAATCGGATGTCCCTTTTAAGTTATGCCCTTTGAGTTTTCGATATCTTGGGGTCAACATAACCAGATCTCTGTACTCCAAACATTTCTTTCACTTTTCAGGGTATATGCAGGAATAATTAAGTTAATTTCAATACCTTTTCAAGACTTTTTAAAGACCTTCCAAAATAAATTCAAGACCTTATCGTCACTTTGTTTTATTAAGCAACAAATCTTTGATTTACAAAACTGCTGTTGTTTTCAATTACAGGTAGTCCCCGACTTACGAGCGAGTTCCGTCACTAGGGGGCGCTCGTAAGTCAAAAATTCGTAAGTAGGAAAAAAAAAAAAAAATTTTTTTTTTTTTTTTTTTTTTTTTTTATTTTTTTTTTTTTTTTTATAAATGAATACATGTACAGTACTGGACAGTCACCAAGCACTTAGCCTATCCTAACACAGTTTTTAAAGATGAAGGAATAAGTTGAATTGTCTCCCTTTCACATAAAGGGAGCAAGCTCCCTATGGAGCCTGCAGGGAGGAGGGAGACAATTCAACTGATCTTCATCTTTAAAAACTGTGTTAGGATAGGCTAAGTGCTTGGTGACTGTACAGTACTGTACATTTATCTA
>JBBPBX010055719.1:6808-23008 GCA_038048925.1 Garcialebias charrua
CACCCCTCCCTCCACCCTCTCCTTCCCCCGTCTGTGTGAATATTTATATTTACTTAAAAGAAAAGTACTGTGCTGACAGAGAAGCAGAGTACTAATAAAATAAATAAAATAAATAAATAAAAAAGAATGGCACAAGAACTAAAGTTGCTGGTTAAGAAGTAGATTTTTATTTTAAATAATTTTACAAACCAAGACACTTGATGATTGACTTGCTTGAATAATTCCCTGTGGATCTGAGAACACAGAAATACAAATGATTACATTCTTATTCAGCATTCCATTTAAAACGTGACTGAGAAAGGATTAATTGCAAACATTTACCATTGTATTTTTCTTGCTATTAAAAAAACAATTATAAAAGGTTACAGTATATTCATCTCTGATATACAGGAAATAAAAACTTATAGTTAAATATAAAATAAATATTTAAATACTTTTTTAAATCATGAAAATTTTGCCGAATTCTACGCAAAGCTTTTAGAATTTGATCAATCTTGTATATAAAATTCTAATCCAATTATTTTAGGTTTTAAAGGCTTAACAACGTTAAAATCGGACGTTTTAACAGTGGGCTTCAGGCTATCACGAGCAGACCGATTTAATGAAATTCTTACGACAAAAACTCCAAATTGTTTCGCTAAACCAAGCGGATAGATTCGCGTTTTTATAATGAAAATCTAATGGTGAAATATCTGATTTTAAATCATCCAAAAATTACGTTTTTTATCGTAAATGAGAGCTAAGCTAATGCTAATAGACAACCGAAGCTCCGCTCATCCATCTAACTCCGTAAATAGATAGTCATACTGTGAAACCAAACGTTTCAAAATTGTGTTTTCTCTACAAATAGAAACTGAGAATTCACTTATCGTTTTTAGTAAGTTTTTTTTGTTGTAGAAGACAAAGCAACAAGAGGCCTTGTCGTGGTTGAGAACTTTGAACAGTGTTGCCAGATCTCGCGACAGAAACAAACGACAACCCAAAACAAGCCCAAAACAAGCCCAACTGGCAACCCACCCCATTGTGTAAAACAAATGCTGTTTTTAAACAGTATAAACATAAATTTGTTATGGCATTACATACAAACAGCAAAATTATGCTAAACACTTTGAAGAACATATCCACTCTAAAAAATAAACATACATTTTGCATGTTTATACAAATCCCATTGAGCCTCTGGGACTCATTTATAGGAGAGACCTGAATTTTAAATGAAGAGTGATGAGAACAATTGACAACGACAACAACAGACAATCATAAAGGATGCGCACGAAATAAAAAATAAACTAAAAATTAAACAGCTAACCATACTAAGTGGGCACCCTTTCTCCCATTTTTTATTATATTTTTCCCCATGTTTCCCCCACTTATTGGAGCTCATTTTAGCGTGGTCTTGTCATTCTAGACGAAGAATAAAGAACAATGAATAACAAGCCCAAATAAGCGACTTTACTTCAAAGTAAGCCCAAGTAAACACAATAAGCGGCTATAGAAAATAACAAGCCCAAAGTCGCTTATAATAAGCGGACTTGACAACTATGCTCACAGACACCTGTGAGGGGAACAGAAAAGTAACATTCATGAAACAAAAACAGTTTTATCCTGATCATCCAGAGAGGTTCACTTCATGTTATCAGATTCTGAGTAAGGAGAGTCTGACTGGACGTTGTTACTGGGAGGTGAAGTTGAGAGGAACTGGATGTTTTATAGCAGTCGCATACAAGGATGTTGATAAAACACGGAATATATTTGGATTTAATGCAAAATGGGAAGTAGAGAAAGTATTACCGGTATACTGCATTGAATACAATTATTGACGATTTAAACTTTTATAATAAGCTTGTTAATTTAAATTAACAACCATAATCAGATCAAAATTAAGTTTAGGCATTTTTGGATAACAAGTCTTAAACAAAATTAGCAGAAATTTATTTTTAGACTTGCCAGTAAATTCTGTCTTTTAAAAGTTTAACTAAATTGATAAAACTTTGACACTTATAAAGAATAAAAAAGTATTCTTGTCAAATAGAATTTTGACTAGATTGTAAGTTGAAACACTCAGGTTTAATTCATAATTTTCAACGATTTTTAGCATACATTAAACATGTTTTTTAGATTTTAAAAAGCTGTTTCACAGTTGGGTAGATTTTAAGAGCTGTTTCCTTTTAGGAGTTATATAATGTAGCTACCCGTTGATGTTAATAAGATGTTATTAATATCTTTGATTTAAATAGGTTAAAGAAAACACTCTTCCCAATAATAAAAAATACTTAATTAGAAGTAACTTTTCAGCATTGACAACAGTAATAAGGGTTGTTTTATTCAAACAGATTGGGGTTAGCCCATGCTTTGACTTTTAATAAGTGAAACCACTGAAGAAGTGAAGACTTATCTTATCTTAACAATTACGATGAATTGACAACATACGAGGGCATCCCACGGTGCCGTTTTAACATTAAAATTAAAAACAGTACACAAATAAATCCGAAGAGAGGGTAGATCTTAGAAAACTCAATGAATTGGCTAATTATCATTTATGCTATCAAGGTGGTCCTAGAAAACAGTGGATGATATTTTCTGAAATATAATCGGGCTACAATATTTCTGGTTTCAGGTTAAAGTGACGATTTTACTCATACGTAAATTAATGATTTTAGATCTGTTGTGCAGATCAGATTAAAAGGATGCCTCTGTCGAAGGATTCACTTTTATGTAAATGAACATTTTAAATTCCATTGTGCAAACCAGAATTACAGAGGTGACACTATTCAAGGTAAATGCTTATAGAACTTAATAACACATGATTACTTTGAACCTGGTTTGTTAAGGATTTTTACATTTTTCTATTTTTTCATTTTTTAGAAGCAGCCTCACGGTGTTTGTGGAGCGGGAGGAGTAAGTCTGATGGATCTCACGACACTTAGGAGAACACATAGTTAGTAGTACATGCATTAAGATAGGACCATGTCAAAAACACATGCAACGTCTGATTTTTTGAATTACAGCTACTGTGGTTATTGATTGGATCGGATCAGATTTAATATTAAGGGCATGTCCAGAACTGGCTCACTGTGACTTCACCGAGAACACCATGGCTGGACTCCCAGGCTGCCCTGCTCAAAATAAACATTTGAGGGGCTTAAAAACAAAGGCACTGAACGAGGGCGGTGCTGGACGAGCAAAAGACTGTCCACAAAGACTTTCAGCAAAGCAAAGGCAAAGAATTTGTCAAAGAACTGTCAGAACAAGGTCATCAAACACAAATGGCCAGAATATGCGGTCCGGATGTGAAGGATCCTGGAGGATGAAAAATTTAGCACCCAGAAACAAAAAAATCTCACTGGATGCTGTAACAAGAGTGGTCTGAACACGTTCTCCAACAAGAAAATGAGAACAGGTCCTGAAGTCACCCACGCCAACTGTCCAGCAAAAGGTCATGCCCCCGTATGGTTCTGTGAGGATCTGTCAATGCCTTGGTATCATGTTTCAAATCTGCAGTCTGCTATGATTTTTTTTATGAAACACATATGCTTATGATATGGTCTGCTAGACTAGCAAGGCCACAAAATTTAGTTTATATTGTACTTATGTGGGTCTGACGACTTATTTTTCCGCTTCCTGTAACTCCGTGATGATACAGGGATAATGATCCCAGCTCATAACCCTGAAACAAGATAATGTTTATATTTTTTGTTTTTGCAGATTAAATTTGTGTCTCCACAAACATTCATATAATGTTTTGTGGAACTGAAGAAAGGATAGAAGATTGTCCTTGACGGAGTGCATTTTGGTAGGTCTGGTTTGCCACAAATGGATTGGTTAAAACATTCATTCATTCATTCATTCAACCTTTATTTATACAGGCTAGCCTCGTTGAGTCACGGGGACTCATTTACAAGAGGGACCTGTCTCACTCACACCAAACAACCATCCACTCTCACACTCACACCTAGGGTCAATTTAGAGTCACCAATCAGCCTAACAAGCATGTTTTTTGGTCTGTGGGAGGAAACCGGAGTACCCGGAGGAAACCCACGCATGCACGGGGAGAACATGCAAACTCCACCCAGAAAGGCCCCGGACCGGGATTTGAACCGGCAACCTTCTCGCTGAGAGGCAGCAGCTCTACCAGTTGTGCCACAGTGCTGCCCACATTGTTAGAACAATTTTATAGCTTTATGCTTTCAAATCTTAGATTGTTTATACCATACCATACCACTTTATTCATAGAGCACTTAAACAGACGCAAGGCCAACCAAAGTGCTGTACAATAGAAACAAACAAGCAAAGCAGACAGGAAAACAAGAAACAAAAACAAAATATAGATAGAAATAGCAACAGAAACTAACTAAAATGGTGAACAGTGTATATTGCAGAGAGGATCAAAACAAATCACATCATGTTAAAGGCGAGAGAATAGAAGTGGGTTTTTAATTGAGACTTAAATACTGTGAGTGAGGGAGCCTGCCTGACACTCAGTGGCAACTCATTCCTATATATACATGTCTAAAACCTATACTCAGACTGTGTTTTGATAAATTATAACCCATAAAAACATAGGTGGAACAGGAACCAGTTTCAATTAGAAAATTTTGGAAAGTGTTCCTAAAAATAACTAATAATAATAAAGAATAAATCACTAATAACACTGATAATGGTTCATAAAAGGGAAACAGCTCATACATTGATTAGATCATCAGTTATACAAAAATAACTTCTTAGATTTTTATATTCAACAGTATAGCCATTTAAAGGATCATTTAAGAAGCACGTTGTACTGTAGGATAAATCAGATAAACCTACATACCACATTGCTTTTGTATATGTTATTTAATAAACAGGTACTGTATATGTCATTTAATAAACAGGTATTTATTTTTAACAGATCCAAAAAGAAAAAGATGGGGGACGCCCTGGAGTTTGGATCTATTCAAATGGTTGATTTGAAAGGTTGATTTGAAATGTGGTGGTTCTATATTTTTCAACACGACTGACTCTGACTAGACTGGACTTATTTTGAGCTCATGAACCACATGTTTGTATTGTAAATTCTTTATTCCTATATGTCTGTGGGTCTGTATGTATGTCTGTATGTCTGTATGTATGTCTATATGTCTGTATGTACAGTATGTATATATGTCTGTATGTCTATATGTCTGTATGTCTGTATGTATGTTATTTGTACTTTTCTATTTTGTTGCACGTATGTTTAGACTTTTTCTACAGACTATGAAAAAGGTAAAGTATTTTTTAAGTAAGTATAAAACGTCTCCTGCTACTCACTTACAATGATCATACTAATTAAGAAAACTTACTAATTAAAACTAACCCCTAATCATAATGAGTGATTATTTATTTTCACTGAAGAATTAAATAATTTGTGTATTATTTGTTGTTGTTGTTTTTTGCCATTAAATACAAATGTTTTAGTTAGTAAAAATGGAATTGTATTCTAAGTTTAAAGAAACAATTATTATTGTAGCCAATTACAGAATTTAGTTTAAGTTAACAGATTTAACTCACTAAGGAGTTACCCACAGTTTGGCCTTCCCCAAACCACAAATGGCTCATGGGATCCAAAAGCCTTAAAGTTTTATTTAACAATTTGCAAGTTTTTTTGGTGTCCAGTTCTTCTCTCAAAAGACTACAGATTTCCAGAACTCCTTCAGGAGTTGCCAGTGATGCCAGTGAATCCCGCCTTGGAACTAGGTCCTGCTAGGGACGGCTGAAAACGAGGGTGAACGGGACCCCAACAGGTGGTGGAAAGAACGCGTCGTCTTCTCGAGAGAAAGAGCAGCAGCTGTTACAACTGAGGCCGGTGCAACCCTGAAAAAGAAGTTTGGAGCAATCGCTGAGCCAGTTTTGAGATGGATCTGGTCAGAGCAAAGCTCTCCACTTTGTTAGGACAAGTGGCCTGACTACCCTATGCCACCCACAATTCAGGTTTGCGACCTGCTACTGTGCCCGCAATCCATCACCCATGCCTGAATGGACTAAACACCCAGGAACAGGCAGCTGGACAAGACAAGATTACATGAAACCACTGTCTGAAGAAGTGAAGGATGCCTATCAAACTGCCTGATGCCCTCCACCCACAGGGCTCACAAACCCTCCCACTCCAAGAAAAACTGGACTTAAACAAAAACTCTCCACCCCACCTCAGCTGAAATGAACTTATGCCCAACAACTTATGCCACAAACAAATCCCCAAGGAACAGAAAGAACTTATTCTTGGGCAGCACGGTGGCACAACTGGTAGAGCTGCTGCCTCTTAGCGAGAAGGTTGCCGGTTCAAATCCCGGTCCGGGGCCTTTCTGGGTGGAGTTTGCATGTTCTCCCCGTGCATGCGTGGGTTTCCTCCGGGTACTCCGGTTTCCTCCCACAGACCAAAAAACATGCTTGTTAGGCTGATTGGTGACTCTAAATTGACCCTAGGTGTGAGTGTGAGAGTGGATGGTTGTTTGGTGTGAGTGAGACAGGTCCCTCTTGTAAATGAGTCCCCGTGACTCAACGAGGCTAGCCTGTATAAATAAAGGTTGAATGAATGAAAAAAATTCTGAAAACGGGACACTCCCTCCTCAGGAAAGACACTGAACCCCCCGTCCCCCCCCCATACACACACACACACACACACACACATACACACACACGCAAAAAGAAGATGGATAATATGAAGAAGAATGGTTGATCTATTTCATTTGTTAAGTTCAAGACCGTTGTTTTCGCTTTCCTGGGCGTTAGTTAATATCAAAGCAATTTCAAACCAACTGAAAACTTATTTTATTTTTGTGCCCATAAAGGGCTATTTTGTTGTGTGTTTGAGAATTATTTACCACATCTTTGAGAGTGTATTAGTTCTGTTTAATTGTTTGACACAACTTACCGGTAGATATATTGGTTCTTTTTATTTGTTTAACACAAATTAAATTAAATAGATTAGTTATTTTTTAAATATATATATGTTTCTTCTTAAAAGTTTTATTTCTTTGGAAAAACTTTTGGTTTTTGTGATTAAATAGACTAATCCCTGCTAAATATATTATTCATTTTAAAACTTTGACATAAGCCATGAAATGAGACCATACTCACTGCAAAATTCTCCTCAAATCTTTATTTCTCTCAAGCATTGAAATAAGTCATGAAATATGACACCAACACTACAGCGTTCTCCTAAACTTTATAATCTCTCAAACCATCCTAAAAAGGTGATCCTGAGTTGTCGGGACGTTACTGTGGAGGCACGGGACAGTGGTGTGAGTTTTTTGCCCCTAATTAAAATTCGGCCTGGGGTTGGTTTCCATACCACTCACATAATTAAATTTTATATGATAAGAGGATGGAATGATGGAGATGTTCAACATTTATCATCTAAAACTAATTACTCTGACATAATAAATACCCAGCTCACTTATATCAAATATAGGTGTTCCCAACAAACACTTATATTTGATAGTACAAACATGTTTGCTTGTTTTTCTCCTTGATACAGAAAAGACAAAGTCTCCTAGCCTTGACAATGTTTGGATTAGATGTTCCTGTAGGATCAGAACCATGACTTGTTTGTTTTATCTGTAAGATGTCAGAGCTTGTCAACTCCACCTCCTTCTTGTTTAAATAGCTTGTCATATCCAACACAATTCGGATTTGTGCAAGAATGTGTTTATGAGACCAACAAAGTTTCAGAAGTACATTAAAAAGCCTTATCCCCTTTGCAAAGTTGTTTTGTCTGTGCTAAGTAACTCATTTCTCTTGTTTATCTTGTGTGGTTTTTATTAAGGTGACAGGTGTCTAAATACCTATCAGAAACCTTCTGCCAGCTGGATGCACAGAGAAATTATGTCCATAAAAGCTATGAACAGAATTGGTGACAACAGGCAGCCCTGGTGGAGTCCAACTCCCACCATGAAGTGGTCCAACTTACTACGGCAATGCAAACCAAACTCTCGCATCGCTTGTATAAGGACTGAACAGCCTGTAACAACGGGCCTCCAGTCCCATACTCACGGAGCACTTCCCACAGTGTACCCATAGGAACACGATCAAATGCCTTCTCCAAGTCCACAAAATACCTGTAGACTGGATGGGCAAACTCCCATGACCCCTCGAGGACCCTAATTCATTCAACCTTTATTTAGTCAGGTAAATCTAATGAGGGTAAAGAGCTGATCCAGTGTTTCACAGCCAGGACGGAACTCACATTATTCCTCCTGGATTTCCTTAAATGCACTTAAATGTCCTTAAATTATTTATTAAAATTGAATAGTTTTCATTTGATACTATTTGTATCTAATGTGAGCCTTGACCTGCGATTGTGTTTCTGTTCCTCTCAAACCCAGCCGGTTGAATGGTAAATGGTAAATGGAGCTTATTAATGCCCCTTTTCCACTACCGGCCCAGAGCGGCCCAGTCTGGTCCGGTCTGGTCCAGTTAGGATCGGCTCACATGCACGGTTTTGTCTCCATTCACTATCTGCAGCCCTTCTGTGGGCGGGGTGTAGAATCTCACTCGTCCTACCACGTGGTGGCGGTAGTGTTACCTCAAGCTATTTACTAGCCACCACTAAACATTAGAAGAAGAACACCCTGCAGAACCTTGTCTCACCACCTGTTGGCGGTAATGTCCCTTGAGCTATTTAATGCTCTGATCTTACTTTATAGACTTTTCAGCTTGTTTTAAACCCCTGTGTTTTCCATTTTGTTTCTTTATAATAAAGATTATTCTCATATATGCACAAGGTTCCTGTTAACATTGCTTAACACATTGATCACACTGCCCTGTAATCAGTTAAACTATTTTTACAGTAAGGTAATATTAAATGTTTGTATTTCATTAAATTTAAACGGTAATATTTTGTCAGGGCTAATTCAAAGTCAAATGCAAATGGATAATTTGGTTTAAACTGTCCCATAAACATTAAAAGCATGTTTCTTTAAACGTAAAAACAAAGTATTAATAATTAAATGTTTGTTGATCAGGAAACTCGTTTGGGCATCCAAGAACAGCTTCATCGGGGTTGACGGCGACGTCTGTGCATCCTTGGAAAAGCTGCTGCACCCACAACCCGACATCAGGATGGATGGATGGATGGATGGATGGGTTCATGTTGACATCTGTGCATCCTGGCAAAAGCTGCTGCACTACTCATGACACGACAACAGGAAGGATGGATGGATGGATGGATGGATGGCTGTTCAAATCTAATAATCTTTTTCTTATGATTCTTTAAAGGTCAAATGCAAATGGAAAATATTGAATGGTAAATGGAGCTTATTTATATAGCGCTTTCCAGCCCCCTGTGAGGAGCCCCAAAGCGCTTTACAATACCAGCCATCCACCCATTCATTCAGACATTCATACACCGGTAGTGGTAGCCTGCCTTGCAAGGCGCCATCCAGACCTACCGGGAGCAACTCGGGGTTAAGTGTCTTGCCCAGGGACACACAACACATGGTGGGCGGATGCGGGATTCGAACCTCCAACCTTCCGATCAGGGGTCGACTGCCATTACCACTACACCACGGTCGCCCACAATAATATTGTGTAATATTCTTAACTTCCAGTATGTTTTTAAACAAACACTATACTGTACACACTTAACATTGTAAAATATGTTTAGGAAATTATTGTTCAATGACACCACTTAAGAAATAAAATGTTTATTATGAAAACTAAGAAGTGAAAAAAGCACAAAAATAAATACTGCATCCACCTAAATGATTTTTTTCCTGTTGTCTCATGTGCTTCCTCCAGAAGACACAAGTTGATAAATTCTGGTGTTGACTTCTTCGTCTTAACTGTAAAAAAAAAAAGAAAAACATGGTTACCGGTAATTCAGTCTAGAAACTGTTTTATATGTAGATATCTTTTATAAGATATATGTAAGATATATATACATATATCAAATATCTCAGAAACCACAAAGCAGATATTTTTCAAACCAACACAGTGTAATCACTACATGTTTATATACACACTGTAAGCTGTTGGAGTTATTTGAATTAAAATTCGATTTTTAATAGACATAAGTGTGTCGACCTAGCTTTTTTTTTCTACTAGTATTTAACACATATCTTAGATCTCAGAAACCACAAAGCAGATATTTTTCAAACCAACAGAGTGTAATCACTACATGTTTATGTGCATACTGTAAGCTGTTGGAGTTATTTGAATTAAAATTCGATTTTTTAATAATTTATTTTCGAAGCACATGTGATAGGTTTGGAATTAGTCAAAACAAATCAATTTAAATCCAGCAGATTTGACCACAACGTGACATTATTAAGGACTTGTTAACCTGAGGAACCCTCGTGGTATAAAGCAGCTATGAAATATATTTTTTAAGCTTTTATTTAGCTACATTTAAAACAAAGAACGCCGATCGACCCCACCCGCGCGTGCATGTGATGTGCATGTGTCGACCTACTTTGTTAAATCCAGCTGATTTGACCACAACGTGAAATTATTAAGGAACTGTTAAGCTCAAGCACCCTCTTGATATAACGTCAGCTATGAACTATATTTTTTAAAGCGTTTATTTAGCTACATTATAGAAATAAAGACGGCTCACGTGCGCGCGCGGGCGCGCGCGTGCACGTGGCGAAACTACTTTTTTAAATCCTGCCGTTTTGACAACAACGTGGAATTATTAAGGAATAGTTCGGCTTAAGACACATGTGTGCTGTAATTTTTAATACAAATAATTGTTTTTACCATGTTAATCTTGTAAAGTCCTTCGGTGTTTGCTCCCTCACGGCAGCCACTTCCTCAAACTCAGTCCAGCCTCCTCCTCACGGTTCGGGTCCAGCCGGCCTCGGACCTGCTCTGAGATGAGTCCGGAATCTTGGCACGGCGCCGCACATCTGTGAGGTGGAAATGCTCTCCAACGCGCGCTTGGCACGCAAATATGACGTCACATCCGAGCCGGGCCACCAAGTGGAAAAGGGATATTATATAGCGGTTTCCAGCCCCCTGTGAGGAGCCCCAAAGCGCTTTACAATACCAGCCATCCACCCATTCATTCAGACATTCATACACAGGTATGAACCGGTGAAGCAGATAGCCACTTGTCCTGAGCCTGTTCTGATAAAGGTTTCTTCCTCTTGAGGGAGTTTTTCCTTTCCACTGCCACCTTCAAGCTTGCTCACGATTAGAGTTCTGCTCAAAGCAGTCTGCTCCTCAGATAAATAGTGTTGAAATATTATTATTTTATATGAATTTCTGTTTAGTTCCCTGAGATGATTCTGTTGTGACTTGGCATTATTTAAATAAACTAAATTGAATTGACTTGTTTGATAAAGTAATTATTGTTAATACAGAGACAATCAGGAGCTTGGTGGAGCACTTTGAGATTTTTATTAATGAAAAGTGCATTATAAATGGAATTCCATCCATCCATCCATCTTCTTCCGCTTATCCGGGGTCGGGTCGCGGGGGTAGCAGCCTAAGTAGGGAGGCCCAGACTTCCCTCTCCCCAGCCACTTGGAGCAGCTCCTCCGGGGGAATCCCAAGGCGTTCCCAGGCCAGCCGAGAAACATAGTCCCTCCAGCGTCCTGGGTCTTCCTCTGGGTCTCCTCCCGGTGGGACATGCCCGGAACACCTCACCAGGGAGGCGTCCAGGAGGCATCCTAACCAGATGCCCGAGCCACCTCAACTGGCTCCTCTCGATGTGGAGAAGCAGCGGCTCTACTCCGAGTCCCTCCCGGATGACTGAGCTTCTCACCCTATCTCTAAGGGAGAGTCCAGCCACCCTGCGGAGAAAACTCATTTCAGCCGCTTGTATCCGAGATCTTGTTCTTTCGGTCATAACCCAAAGCTCATGACCATAGATGAGGGTGGGAACGTAGATCGATCGGTAAATTGAGAGCTTTGCCTTTTGACTCAGCTCTCTCTTCACCACGACAGACCGGTACAGCGCCCGCTTCACTGCGGACGCTGCACCTATCCGCCTATCGATCTCACGCTCCAGTTTTCCCTCATTCGTGAACAAGATCCCGAGATACTTAAACTCCTCCACTTGGGGCAGGACCTCCTCCCCGACCCGGAGAGGGCATGCTACCCTTTTCCGGCTCAAGACCATGGCCTCGGATTTGGAGGAACTGATCCTCATCCCGGCCGCATCACACTCGGCTGCAAACCGCTCCAGTGAAAGTTGTAAATCACGAACTGATGAAGCCAGTAGGACCACATCATCTGCAAAAAACAGAGAAGCGATTCTAAGGTCACCAAAACGGATCCTCTCAACACCTTGGCTGCGCCTAGAAATTCTGTCCATAAAAGTTATGAACAGAATCGGTGACAAAGGGCAACCTTGGCGGAGTCCAACTCTCACCGGAAACGAGCCTGACTTACTGCCGGCAATGCGGACCAAGCTCTGACACCGGTCGTACAGGGACCTAACAGCCCTTATCAAAGGGCCTGGTACCCCATACTCCCGGAGTACCCCCCACAGAACCCCCCGAGGGACGCGGTCGAATGCCTTCTCCAAGTCCACAAAGCACATGTAAACTGGTTGGGCAAACTCCCACGCACCCTCCAGGACCCTGCTGAGGGTGTAGAGCTGGTCCAGTGTTCCACGACCAGGACGAAAACCACACTGCTCCTCCTGAATCCGAGGTTCGACTATCCGACGGACCCTCCTCTCCAGAACCCCTGAATAGACCTTACCAGGGAGGCTTAAGAGTGTGATCCCCCTATAGTTGGAACACACCCTACGGTCCCCCTTTTTAAATAGGGGAACCACCACCCCAGTCTGCCAATCCAAGGGAACTGCCCCCGATGTCCACGCGATATTGCAGAGTCGCGTAAGCCAACACAACCCTACAACATCCAGAGCCCTAAGGAACTCCGGGCGAATCTCATCCACCCCCGGAGCCTTGCCACCGCGGAGCTTTTTAACCACCTCGGCGACCTCAGCACCAGAGATCGGAGAACCCGACCCAAAGTCCCCAGGCTCTGCTTCCTCAGTGGAAGACGTGCCAGTAGGATTGAGGAGGTCTTCGAAGTATTCCGCCCACCGACTCACAACATCCCGAGTTGAGGTCAGCAGCACGCCACCTCCACCATAAATGGTGTTGGTCTCGTACCTCTTTCCCCCCCTGAGACGCCGGATGGTGGACCAGAATCGCCTCGAAGCCGTACGGAAGTCATTCTCCATGGCCTCTCCGAACTCCTCCCACGCCCGAGTTTTTGCCTCAGCAACCACCCGAGCCGCATGCCGCTTGGACTGCCGGTACCTATCAGCTGCTTCCGGGGTCCCACAAGCCAAAAAGGCCCAATAGGACTCCTTCTTCAGCCTGACAGCATCCCTCACTGCCGGTGTCCACCACCGGGTTCGAGGGTTGCCACCACGACAGGCACCAACAACCTTGCGGCCACAGCTCCGATAAGCTGCCTCGACAATAGAGGCGCGGAACACGGCCCACTCGGACTCCATGTCCCCCGCCTCCCTTGGAACGTGTTCAAAGCTCTCCCGGAGGTGGGAGTTAAAGCTCCGTCTTACGGGAGACTCTGCCAGACGTTCCCAGCAGACCCTCACAATACGTTTGGGTCTGCCAGGTCTGACCGGCATCCTCCCCCACCATCGGAGCCAACTCACCACCAGGTAGTGGTCAGTTGACAGCTCCGCCCCTCTCCTCACCCGAGTGTCCAAGACATGCGGCCGCAGATCAGATGAGACGACAACAAAGTCGATCATCGAACTGCGACCTAGGGTGTCCTGGTGCCAAGAGCACATATGGACACCCTTATGCTTAAACATGGTGTTCGTTATGGACAATCCATGACGAGCACAGAAGTCCAATAACAGAACACCACTCTGGTTCAGATCAGGGGGGCCGTTCCTCCCAACCACACCCCTCCAGGTCTCACTGTCATTGCCCACGTGAGCGTTGAAGTCCCCCAGTAGAACAAGGGAGTCCCCAGGAGGCGCACTCTCCAATACCCCCTCCAAGGACTCCAAAAAGGGTGGGTAGTCTGAGCTGCCGTTTGGTGCATAGGCACAAACAACAGTCAGAGCCCGTCCCCCCACACGTAGGCGAAGGGAGGCTACCCTCTCGTTCACCGGGGTGAACCCCAACGTACAGGCACCAAGATGGGGGGCAACCAGTATGCCCACTCCTGCTCGGCGCCTCTCACCAGGGGCAACTCCAGAGTGGAAGAGTGTCCAACCCCTCTCAAGGAAACTGGTTCCAGAGCCAGAGCCATGCGTTGAGGTGAGTCCGACTATTTCTAGTCGGAACCTCTCAACCTCACACACTAGCTCAGGCTCCTTCCCCACCAGAGAGGTGACATTCCATGTCCCAATGGCCAGCTTCTGTAGCCGAGGATCAGACCGCCAGGGTCCCCGCCCTCGGCCACCACCCATCTCACATTGCACCCGACCCCTTTGGCCCCTCCCACAGGTGGTGAGCCCATGGGAAGGGGGACCCACGTCTCCTCTTCGGGCTGTGCCCGGCCGGGCTCCATGGGTAAAAGCCCGGCCACCAGGCGCTCGCCAGCGTGCCCCACCTCCGGAATTCATTATTATTATTATTATTATTATAGAGCTTAGAAGTTTATTGCAGTTACTGCAGTTACATTGCAGGGAGATTTGTTATAGGAATCACATAGATGAGGTCAACCCATACAGCAGGCATGGCTTCGGGAAAAATACCTGCTCAGTGTGATCAGGTATTTCTGTGGGGATCAGTTTGATCCCTACAAACATGCTGCCTCCAAATTCCTCTACTGGTGATGTCCTCTTGCAGCATCACAGCTGTCATTGTTCCATAATTACGCACAACTTTCCGCGGCTATTTATGGACCTATATGTGATGGTCTGCACCTTGTTGAATTGAGGAATCATCACAGGCGAGTTGTTCTGAACTAATTTGTTGATCAGATGCCGTTTTCTTCTCAGTCAGAATGACAGTTCGCACACATTTTATACTCCTCATCTGTCTGTGTTCCTCGCAGGAGTGTGATCATTGACATGCGTTTACATCTACCCGGTACATGTGACAAAAATATAAAACTTTATAGTTTACAAAGTACTGAAGTTGTCAGTTAACTGGCATTAGCTGGAGATGATTGGCTCTGCCCTGCCACTCAGGTTGGCAGGAGCATGGAAAAAAAGCTAATTCCCACATTCGTGGAGGTAAGCACATTCTCATGGCAGATCAAAAATGTGCATTAATTTACACACACTTTCACACAGCATTCATTTTGATACATTCTGACATTCGTGAAACCAGGTACTGTACTGTATGCACCGTTGATACATGAGGCCCTGGGTGACCTCTTCTGGGTGTTATCGCCTCTTTTTACGGTTGAAATGCTTCAAAACAAAGTAACCTTGAGCATGACAAAGTAGATAAAAGTTATTAGATAGTCATTTTAGATCCTTTTTAGTTAACTTATTCCACTTTTACTGACAGAATGACCTGGTTTCAGTGGTTTCAGTTTACAAAACAAATTAATTAATTAATTCAAAACCCATACAATTGTCTTTCATATTTGTTCCTATGCTGTTTTTATTATGCTAAAGAAAGTGCAGGTTTTCTTAGTGTGTACACTCAACAGGATAAGATCAATCTTTGCTGTGAGCTTGTCATAATTTGTTATGAATTTTTACACCAGAGTTCAGAGCGTCAAAACCAAAAAGACCAAGCAGGAAACGGTATCATAAAACAATGTTTTTATTGTGAAATCGTAGAGAAGTGCTACTATGGACAATTGACAGGTTATTGTTTGCATGTGGGTAATGGAGCAGATGAAAAGCAGAATGGAGGAAGTGTAATTGTTCCTATATGTGATTTTTTTTTGTATACTGTACAGATTTAGGAAGGGTTGGCAGGAATTCAAGGAGATGAGGAGTTATTTTCTTGCAATTCCGGGACTTTTCAGTTAACACTAGGAATACCAGAATATTCAGATGAGTACTACACTTACCACAGTCTGTCAAATTACAGATTGAGGGATTTGCATTCAATTAGGTTTGTGTGACCCCCTGGGGCTGAAGTCTTTTGTGTGCTCAAAACATCCCCCCAGTAGCATAAACAAAACATCTCCCCCATATTCCAACAACAACATTCCTTCTGCAGGTTGAAAGTGCAGCTTTTTACAACACAGACCAAACTTTTGGAGATGTTGATGACTCTTTGCAAATGTCAACGCTAGAAACTTCAGTTTATTTTATAGATACTGTATACGTTTTATACTTTT
>JBBPBX010055720.1:0-10094 GCA_038048925.1 Garcialebias charrua
TATATACAGGTAGTCCCCGACTTACGAGCGAGTTCCGTACCTACGGGTCGCTCGTAAAACGGATATTCGTACCTCGGAACGGCCCGCACGTGGCTATCTCGTAAAACCGGAACTTCGCTCGCAAATCGGAAAAAAGGCGCTAACGAGACGCCAAGCACCCGTTTATCAACATGAGACTGAACAAGCGTACATACTGATCCTTAAACATGCACAACACTTTATTTACAAGCAGTTAGCTAGCACATTACACCACACATTTATCTATAAACACATACCTGTACAGTTTTTTCTGTACAACAGTGCTTTTCTGCCCAGCATTTTCAATTAAAAATACAGTACAGGTGGTCTCCGACTTACGAGCACCCTGACCTACGAGCGTCCGACTTTACAAGATTATCATAATTAATAAAAATATGATTTTTTTTGTTTTTGTTTTGTTTAAATGTTCTTAATTTCATGTGTACAGCACTTTGTTGCAGCTGTGGTTGTTTTAAATGGCTTTATAAATAGGTAAAGTATCATTATTTTTTTTTATAATTTCATGCTTTTTTGAACAACTTCCTGCGGGAACCAGGAACCGGAAATACCGCCTCCGCCATTTTACATTCATTAGTTCCAGAGTCTCGGCACTCGGCAGCCGGTTTGGAGGACTGTTTCTCCCATAAGAGGATGCCTCATACGGATAAATTAACTGGAAACACTCCCTGAACTCTGTGAATGTCTCAGGACTGGAGCAGCAGCCACGATCGCTCCGCCGATCGCTCCCACCGCACGAGACCAGTAGCTCATGGTATGAGCTAAGGCTAACATGCTAAAGCGGACCCCAGCACCGGAGCTGCAGCTTTGACAGCCGGCTTTGTGCGATCAGAGGTTCCTGGAGCTCGCCTCGATGTCGGACTGGAAGCAGAAGATATCGGGGGACACCCAGCTAACTTGGAATAACAAAGCCGACAGCCTTTTTGAAGCTGCAGCTAAACTGGACTGCCCGTAACTGCGCAGCGGACTCGGTGGAGCTAATGCTAACAGGTGCTGCTAATGGCGGCGCTAGCAGACGGCTTTTGGTAAGTTATTAAAACTTATTAAAACTTTTTTCTGGCTCCAAATGTATGAAGATAGCATACTAACAGTCCTTCCTGTAAAGGGTTTGGACTGCATGGTGCTACAGGAAGCCTGGGAGCTCGGACGTAACACAGCGGAGGGAGGCAAACAGCTCAGCTCAAAGTAAGAAATTAATTTTTTATATTTTTTATTAATACTGTATTTTAAAGTATTTTAAAGTGTTAGGATAGTTGAAATGCTTGGTAACTATTCATTACCGCACATGTACGTGCTTGTGCGGTATATAAAAAAATAAAAATAAAAAAAAGGTAGTCCCGAATTACGAATTTTTGGTTTACGAGCAACTCATAAGTACGGAACTCGCTTGTAAGTCGGGGACCACCTGTACTATAAAAACAAAGTGCCAAGTCCAGGTACCCTGTACAGGTACAGTACTTTTAAAAAGTTATTTTTCATCACAGAAACAGCATACAGTACAGTAGTAAACAACATTCCCTTACTTTGATTGAATAACTAAGTCACACCCAGTGTTGGGTGTAACGCATTACTTAGTAACGCGTTACAGTAATCACATTACATTTTTCAGTAACGTAGTAGTGTAACGCACTACTTTGAAAATGCCTGTAATATATTACAGTTACTTACAACTTACATTCGTTACTTGCGTTACAATCAGGACCTTTCGGAGAATAGTTTTTTTTATTTTACCTTTCGGACGAGGACGACGGAGCAGACGCATGACTGTCACGGGCATAGATATCTTCTATATATATGTCTATGGTCACGGGGGAAAACAAAGACGCACGCGATGACGTCGGAACGTCATATGTCAACGTACATAGACATATAAAGGTACATAGACATACATTGTAGGAAATGAACAACAACATGGCGGAGGTGGAGGAGAATGTGGCAATGTCATTTTATGGATGGAAGTTACAAAGACAACACGCTAATGCTAAGCTAGTTGCTAAAGAGCTGCAGAGGGATGGTGCAAGTTTGATGCCGACACCGTGTAAGCAGGCTCAGCTTGAATTTCACCGCCAGGCAACCACTACAAAGGCTGAGGTAAACAAACTTGTAGCAGTGTACGTAGTGAACGAAGTGTTGCCAATTTCAACAGTTGAGTCCCCGTATTTCCGAAGATTTCTGAGCAAAATACAGACAACAGGAGGTGAACTGGTACCGTCAGACAGAAAAACGTTTTCAAAGTACCTGGACCAGTGTTATGTCAAGATGGAAAATGAACTGAAAAAAAAGTTTCAGGGCTTGAAGTATGTGTCAACTACTGCAGATATTTGGACCTGTCATAACAAAAGTTTTTTGGGCATGACAGCACATTGGATCAACCCAGCCAACTTTAAAAGAGAAAAGGTGAGTGTAAAATAATTAGTTAATTTAGCATGTTTAACTCTTTTATGCTGTATCTTATATGTTTTTATATGCATTTACAGGCCATCAAAACAAGATTCGGTCCAGTGTTGGAGAGCCATAATGCTTTGCTGGCTGCAGTCACACTCCCAAAGTTCAAAGTGAGGTGGCTGAAAGAAGAGCAGCGGAGAGATGCCTTAAAGACACTGCTAACCAGCGAGTGCCAGTCATTACCTCAGCATTGTCGCCAAACACATGATGAAGAAGACCTTTGTGCGCCACAGACCTCTACCTCCTTGAAAAAAGGTGAACTTGACTTTTTCAACTTTGAGGAAGAAGATGCAGCACCTCCTGACTGTGAGAGTGAAGTATTTGATTACAGTACATAAAGTCAGGTTCAGAGATTGAAATCTTAAATAACTTTCCTAACATAAAGTCTTTATCAGTCAAATTATATAACGTTTACATATGCATTGTGCTTGTTATGTAGCACTGCTGTTTTACTTTTTCATTAAAAATTAGTGTCAAAAAGATCTCTAATGTCATTATTGAAAAATAAAAATTAATACAGGTTAAATCTCAGGTATTAGAGTAATCCGAAAGTAATGTAACTAAGTTACTTTCAGAACTGAGTAACTAAGTAGTGTGATATGTTACTTTTTAAAAAAGTAACTAGTAATGAGTACCTAATTACTTAATTTGGTAACTACCGAAACACTGGTCACACCCATATGACATCATGTGACACCATGTGTCACATCCATCGGAAACCAGTGAAATGCATCTAAACAACTCACACCCATCATGAACAAGTGAAATCCATCAGAACAAAGCCACACCCATCTTGAACACATGACTTATGTTCATTAAATGTTTAGTGTTTTAGTGTTGGTGTAAATTTTCATATTTTTATACTACTATGCAAAAACTCAGGACAGTGTTACACTTTTACTATTTTATGCTTATGATTATTAAAGGGGACCACACATGCAAAATTCACTTTTTAATGTTTTTTTTACTCAACTTTGGGTATGTACTTCATAAAAAAACAGTCCTAAGGCCAAAGAAATGCACCCAGTGGTTTATTTACTCTAAAGGCCCCAGTATAGCTGCGCGTTAATCCGAGCGCCGCGGCACGTCGTGTCAGCGCCGTGTGAGCGCCGCGGCAAAAGTCTTTGATCGCGGGCGTGAACGCGCCAAGGTCAAATTTTACTACGCCTACGCGCGTGCGTTGATAAACTGCCTCGCGTGTCAGCAAATGACCAATCAGCGACCTCAATTTGTCCTGCTCCACCCGGCTGCAGCTGCTGGAGCCTGCACTCCAGAGAGCTGCGCTTGCACAGAGTATAAATGAACTGCCGGTGCGCAGCACGCGCGAGTCCAGCGGCGTTGGACACAACGGACAGCTATACTGGGGCCTTTAGTAGATTTATTTGTCTAAAAACGGTTCGTTTATCACTTCCTGCAGTTTGTGACGTCACAAACCGCAGCCAATCTGCCACAACCCACCCCAACATGAGTCCAGCCCCTCACCTAGCAACCCCTGGTTAGGCTCAACCCACTTCTGTATTAAACACATGACTGTTGTTTTTCATGATTTCATCTCATCTTTTGTTTATATGTTCTTAATTTCATGTGTACAGCACTTTGTTGCAGCTGTGTTTTTTTTAAATGGCTTTATAAATAAAGTATAATTGTTATTTTTATGTTTTAGTTCAATTTTTAGTGTATTTGCGATCGCTCCCAACGCGCAGCCGGCAAAAATTAAACGAGCGGACCCCCGGCGTAGGGACCGGCGGCAACGGGACACTGCTTCTGGCGCGATGGAGCGGAGCTTCAACTGTACAGCCTCGCTGCAGCCTCGCAGCAGCGAGGACCTTCTCCTTACCACACTTTGTTGATGTTTTTCTTAGTTAATTCTAGATGTTATTACTGTTTTTCTCTTGCATTTGTTGTTGGATGTAACTGGGACCCCGTGTACATAATCTTGTTTTCGTCACATGTACCACATGCGGTGCAAATGACAATAAAGACTCTCTCTGACTCTCTGACTCTTACGGATTAATTTACGGGAGACACTTGGTGAACTTTGTGTGTGTCTTGACTGGAACAGCGATAACTCCCAAAATCGCCGCGTGCAACGAGCGGAGCTGGCGAACACCGGAAGAGGAACAAGCTAACATTAGCATCGGATTCGGGTGGTCTAATGCTAAAAGGAGCAGCAAATTGCGGCGCGCTCAGACGGGTTTCGGTAAGTTATCTTAAGCTAGCACTAACAGTAAGTCAAATGAGTAATAAAAAAAGAGCTAATTTTAAAACAACAACACATTACAGATACTGGCTGTGCAGAGGGCGTAAACAGATCGTTGAAGGGCGTGGACTTCAGAACTTGTATCAGAAACCGGTCGTTCAAAACGAAAGTTAAAAATGGCAGAATTAAAAAGGGTATAATTAATTATCTAAGAATTATTTTGTGTATTAAAATGAATTAATATTGTCAAGATAGCACACAGACATAACATAAAAATTTTAAAGACCTATATGTGGTCCCCTTTAAATGTTTCAGTGTTTTAGTGTTTAAATGGTTACTGTTGCACCGAGGGACTGAGAGAAACGCAATTTCAATCCTGTGTATGTCCTGTACATATTAGTTCTGACAATAAAGTTGACTTTGACTTTTGACTTTGATGACATCCATCAGGAACAAGTGAAATCCATCATAATCAAGTCACACCCATCATGAACACATGACATCCATCAGAATCATGTTGCAAACCAACATCAGAAACAAGTGACATCCTCCAGAAAGATGTTGCAAGCATCATGTTTAAAAAAAACAACAGTGCCATACTGTAGTGTCCACTCCATGAACTTTAGAAAGGTAGAACCAGCCATCACAGAAACAGCAAAAAAAGAAAGTTCCCTTACTTTGATTGAAGTGAAGGTAGTCTTTTTGGTTGTCAAAAGTTGCTGTTCAAACCTGGATCAGATGGGACTGCTTATGCAACAGTGCAACCATCAATGTGAGCATGTGAGCCCAGAAAGGCTGAGGTAAGATGTGAGTTCAGGTCAGGTGTGTGGTCCTGATGTGATGGAGGATGCTGGAGGACACAGGATGATGAAGGAACATGCAGCAGGATTCAGAGGTAAGATGTGTGTTCAGGTCAAGTGTTTGGTCCTGATGTGAGGATGCAGAAGTATGCATGATTTTGCAGATGACTGGAGTCACTGTGATGCACAGAACACATGTTTAAGTCAACATTACATAAACATGAGGCCTCCCCCACACATACACAAGTTGTTAAAAGGGCTCACATTGATGTAGAGGAGAGGATCTTTTCAGTTGAGGAGGTCAGACTTGTGGAGGTGTCTGACATGGGTCAGTGTGAGGCCATGGCAGGCAGGCGACGAAGCAACGCACGGGTGGTCTGACTGTGGTCAGACAGAAGGTGTCCAGGTGTCTGACATGGGTCAGTGATGCCACTGGAAGCAGGAGAGGTGGTCTGACTGTTAACACACACGTGTTTAAGTTAACATTACATAAACATGAGCCCCCCCCACACACACACACACACACAAGTTGTTAAAAGGGCTCACATTGATGTAGAGGAGAGGAGGCATGGAGGAGGCATGGAGGAGGCATGGAGGAGGCATGGAGGAAGCATGGAGGAGGCATGGAGGAAGCATGGAGGAGGCATGGAGCATCACCTCAGTCAGTGTGATGTCATTGCACCCAGGAGGGTTAATCACCTCAGTCAGTGTGATGTCATTACACCCAGGGGGGTTAATCACCTCAGTCAGTGTGATGTCATTGCACCCAAGAGGGTTAATCACCTCAGTCAGTGTGATGTCATTGCACCCAGGAGGGTTAATCACCTCAGTCAGTGTGATGTCATTGTACCCAGGAGAGGAGTGAACGCAGCAGGTGTCACTGTTAAAAAACAGATATTTGTAAGTTAACATTACTGTAATGAAACATGAAACCACACAGACAGCAAGGTGTTGTGCTTACTGATAAATTAAACATAGCCAAAAACAACTTGTCCTTACTGTGATGTGTGTGTGTGCTGATGTTTGGACCAGGGGGAGGCCTTTCCACAATGCTTTGGAGGGATGCTGTGGACATGACAAGACACAGGTGGATGATGAAATGCAGCATGAAACTAAACAGAAAAGCAAAATAAAATGTACATTTAATTACTGTACCTAGATGATAAAGCTGTGCAGGTTAGTGGGGAGATGAGCAGGAGGTCAGTGAAGGTAGGTGTTTCAGAGGCTGGCTGGAGCGGAGGAGACGTCTGTGGACATGAACAGAGACAGGTGGGTTAACAGATGAAGTAACTGTACTGTACGTAACATAAAAACAAAACAGAAAATCAAAAAGTAAAAGCAAGTTTTCATTACCTTTGGGGAGGGGTGCAGAGGCTGGCTGGCTGACTGGAGTGGAGAGGAGGAGGAGCAGGAGCAGCAGACGTCTGTGGACATGAACAGAGACAGGTGGGTTAACAGATGAAGTAACTGTACAGTACAGTAACATAAAACAAAACAGAAAATCAAAATGTAAATGCAACATTTCTTTACCTTTGGGGACAGGTACAGGGGAGGGATGGAGGGATGTTCACTGGGGAGAGGGTGAGCTAGAGCTGGAGCTGTCCATTGACTCCTAGCTTGCAGCAGCAGAGGTGTATGGCTGGCTTGCAGCAGCAGAGGTGGATGGCATTTCCTCTGCTGCTCCAGCAGATCCTAGAGTTGCTACAGTGCCCGTGGCTGAAGTGCCCCTCGTTACGAACTGTAGCATGGTGCTCTGAACGCCTCTTGTTTTTTTTCCTCTAGGATCTGCCGGTAACAAGCCAGACCATCAAGGACAGCTCGGGAGGCCTTGGCGAACCTCTCCCCATCTGCGTCCAGTGCCTCCAACTGGTCCAAGACGTGCTGCTGCTCTTTAAAGATCTTGGCCAAGGCCTGCCTGGTGAAGACCTTGGCCGGAGGGCTTGGCCTGTCTTCATGCTCCTCCTCCACCAGCTACCTCTCCAGTTGCTGTAGGTCCGCAGTGGAATGCTTCTCGCCTTCTGCAGCCAGCAAATCCCGAACATCTGCAACCTCGATGTCCAAGTGCATTCTCCTACTCATCTCCACCACACTCTCGATCACACTGGTGATTGAGTCCTCGGGCACAAGTGAAGGATCTAAAAACTGTAGACAGAGTTTTTTCCACACTCCGCTAAGTGTGCTCTCCCTCACCTGATCCTAGGACTCACCAATGTGACGTACAGCATGGCGCAAGTTGTACTGCTTCCAGAAGTCCTTCAAATTGACTTCTGGAGAGTTATCTGTTGCCTCCAACGCACTATGGATGACCCTCTGGAGGTAGTACGCCTTGAAGGTCGATATCACCCCCTTGTCCATTGGTTGGATGAGAGAGGTGGTATTGGGTGGCATGTACACCACCCTCACATTTCGGTTGAGGTCAGTGAGATTTGCGGGGTGACCCGGTGCATTGTCCAACAACAGCAGGATGTTAAAGCGAATGTGCTTGTCTCTGCAGTAGTGCTTTACGTCCTTGACAAAATGGTTGGTAAACCATTTTGAGAACACATCCTGTGTAACCCAGGCCTTACGGTTGGATACCCAATACACCGGCAGATCTTTCTTATCAATATGCCGTAAGGCCCTGGGAGTCTCAAACTGATTTACCAACAGCGGCTTTAACTTAAATTCACCAGCAGCATTCGCTCTGAACAGCAACGTGATCCGCTCTTTCCCCACTTTGTGGCCCGGTGCTGTTCTTTCCTCCCTGCTGATGTAGGTGTGGTCGGGCAACCTCTTCCAAAATAGGCCAGTCTCATCAGCATTGAACACCTGCTGTGGTGTGTATCCCCCCTCCCTTATTATGGCTGCCAGTGTCTCTGGGAATGCGGTTGCTGTCTCCACATCACCACCTGCTGCTTCTCCTGGTGAAAAAAACACACATAGGACAAGATTAACCACATGTTACACTGTGTTAAAGGTCAAAGCACAGATGAAATGTTTCACTAACCTTGGATTTTAATGCTGTGCAAATTTGCCCTTAGTCTGAACCGATTAAACCACCCACGTGGCACATGGAATTCGGGCACCTACACGTCCTCCCCCATCTCTAGTTTGATATCCTCGTAAATTTTGAGGGCTTTCGCCTGTATCACCATCAGACTCAGCGGGATATGCCTCTGGTTTCAGTCCTTTATCCAAAGGACTAAAAGTCGTTCATGAAAAGACAGGTGTGTTAAAACATGAACTGTACTGTACATTACAGAAACATAAAAATATATTTTTTTAACAAAAGTCATGTGACCCTGTGTTAAACATCACAGGTAAACAAACCACACCTGTAAACAAACATCATAGGTAAACAAACCACACCTGTAAACAAACATCACAGGTTAACAAACCACACCTGTAAACAAACATCACAGGTTAACAAACCACACCTGTAAACAAACATCACAGGTTAACAAACCACACCTGTAAACAAACATCACAGGTTAACAAACCACACCTGTAAACAAACATCACAGGTAAACAAACCACACCTGTAAACAAACATCACAGGTAAACAAACCACACCTGTAAACAAGCATCACATGTAAACAAACCACACCTGTAAACAAGCAAAAATACTGTACAGTATTAAAAATATTTCATAAATAATTTCAGATTTACTAAATAACATTTTATTATCTAACAGATGCAATAAATAAAAATACATTTTCTTACCTAACAGACGCTCAATCTCAGTTAACATCACAGGTAAACAAAAATATTAAAAAATATTTATTGTAAGTACTGTATTTAAAAAATAAAAAAATAACATTTTATTATCTGACAGACGCAATAAATAAAAAAATAACATTTTCTCACCCAAAAGATGCTCAATCTCTATGATAACACCCGTGCGTTGCTTCGTTATCACCGTCAACTTCATGGGGGCTGCTCCTCTCACGTTGGCTAAAATGCGCTCATGGTCTGCCTTTATGGTGCCAACTGTGGAACGACCTAGAATAAAAAATAAAATTTCATTAACTAACAGATGCTTGCCGTGCGTTACATGCTTATTACGGTGCTTATTACGGTGTTCTTCCGTGCAACGACTAGAATGCTCGCTAAAAAGCGCTCACATTCCGCCATTACGAGTCGTGCTAACAGTGGAACTCACCAGGTTCAGAGCTTTGCAGATGGAGGATGTCGACTCTCTCCTCTGCGCCCGTTGTATGATGTAAAGCTTCTGCTCCAATGTGATGGCCTTACGCTTTTTAGGCGTGCTCGCACCAGCAGAAAAAGCTCCGCGTTTTGAAGACATGCTTCAAAGATGCTAAGGAATGCTAACGAATGCTAACAAATGCTAACGAATGAACTGTACTCACTGTCTCTCAAATCGCCAAACTGTAGACCCACGCGGCTGCATTTGCGCTGTTCGCTTGTGTAGTACCTGATGAAATCACTTCGCCTGTGTTTTTTTGGGGTGGGGGTACAGTAAATTTAGTGCGCAAGTAACCTTCCGTTGCTGTACTTTTCCATTTGTCACGCGAAACATACCCCGCCCCCTCGCCCATCCCCCCACAGCGTGCCCGCCATGTGCAGTGTGCATTTCCAGTCCAAGTCCAGTCCAGGTGCATGGTGAAATCGCC
>JBBPBX010055721.1:0-17417 GCA_038048925.1 Garcialebias charrua
ATATAGTATTTTATCAGTTATGTATAGGGCTCATAATAACACATTACCTTTAAATATCCAAAGAAATTTAGACAAAGTTATTACAATCTTAAAGGGACAGATATTCATCAAACCACAATTCAGAACCAGCTTAAAGGGACGGTCTACCTCAATTCAGGGAGTTGGATTGTGGAATGTTCTGGAGAGTGATGTTAAAAATGCAAAATCAATTCATTCATTCATTCATTCAACCTTTATTTATACAGGCTAGCCTCGTTGAGTCACGGGGACTCATTTACAAGAGGGACCTGTCTCACTCACACCAAACAACCATCCACTCTCACACTCACACCTAGGGTCAATTTAGAGTCACCAATCAGCCTAACAAGCATGTTTTTTGGTCTGTGGGAGGAAACCGGAGTACCCGGAGGAAACCCACGCATGCACGGGGAGAACATGCAAACTCCACCCAGAAAGGCCCCGGACCGGGATTTGAACCGGCAACCTTCTCGCTGAGAGGCAGCAGCTCTACCAGTTGTGCCACCGTGCTGCCCAATGTATACATTTAAGAAAAAGGTCAAAAAGGACTTGCTCAAAAACTATATATGATGTAGCTTAGTGTGTTTGTGTATTACAGTTAGAAAAATTAAGTAGAGTTATTCATTTTGTGATGTAGTTTGAAGGTTATCATTGGTTGAACAAACTGTGAAATAAATAAGGGGCAGATATAATAAGATTTCATCTTCTTTCTGCTCCTTTCATTTTATCCTACTTGTATTCTTGTATCTGATGAAACTGTTTTGTATTGTTCTTTTAAAATGAATGAATAAACATCAAATCAAATCAAATCAACGGCCCAGTCAGAGTCCAGAACCTGAACCTGAAACCTTCAGAGAGCTGAGCAGAAACCTCAAAGAACTGAAGCAACAATGGAAAGAAGAGTGGGTCAGAACTCCTCCAGAACCAGGAGAGAGACTGATGAAGTCCTGCAGAGAACCACAGAGGATTCTGCTGCTGAAGGAGGTTCTGTTGGGTCAGAGGCACAAGCTGAGGTTAAATTTTAATGATTTTAGAACTTGTTAAAGATCATCCATCCAGCCATCCAGCTAACTGTCTATCCATCCATCCATTCAGCTAAAAGTCTATTCATCCTTGTATCTGATGAAACTGTTTTGTATTGTTCTTTTAAAATGAATGAATGAACATCAAATCAAATCAAAAATAAGTCTGTATCTCTGTGTTTATCATTGTCCTGGCATTGTCTCCTGTTGCCTCTGTCTCCTGAGTTCCTTGTGATTCCCTGAGTATGTAAGTTTGCTGCCCTGTCTATTTTATGTTCTTAATTTCTGTGGCCGTCGCGGACGCCATTTTGAAGAGTCCTAATGGTGAACTACTTTTTTTAAATCCAGCAGATTTGACCATTTCGTGAAACTCTCAAGCTCAGAAAAACTTGTGCTATAACGTCAGCTATGAAATATATTTTTTCTCAGCAAAGAAATAATTGTTTTACCGTGTTTTGTTGTAAAATCCTGGCTTCTTTGGCCGTCGCGGACGCCATTTTGAAGAGTGCTAATGTGGCGAAATTCTATTTTTAAATCCAGACGCGTCGCGTAGGCCCTGAGAAACATCCATAAGTTCACCCTCCATGTTAAAAAGTCTTCGTCTGACTCTTCGAAAACAAGCAATAAGGCTCCAGAGTAACACACTGGCTGCTAACTGCTATAGAGAGAGCACACACCAAGAGACTGAGGGGGACGCTTTTTTGTGACGGACCACATCCGGCGCTGCTCGTAAATACGTTATTTCGTTTTTACTGATAGATAATTAGTTATTAGCGGTACTGCATTTTAAATAAAAATAGCACAAATCCGCTTATGAATTATAAAACTTAGTCAATCCGCTGTAAAGCTAACAGATTATTTAGCTACGCTATAAGAGGATTAGCGCAATAGCGCTACCTAGCGGTCGGAGGCCCACGACTGACGTCGAGCATCGTACAGGCCTACCTGGTGGAAAAACTACAGGATATCCAGGTAACAAAGGACGAGTAAGCCACAACCGAGGCCATAGAGGAGGCCCGCCATGCCTCTGACCTCGTGCTCAGCATGATGGGGACAGTAGCTATTTCCCAGGGCAAAGCAATGGCAGAAATAGTTGTCGCCCAGCGCCATCTTTGGCTAACGCTGTCGGACCTCCCGGAAAACCAGAGGTCCACCTTCCTACAGCACCCGATCAAGTCGACGGGACTCTTCGGAAGAGCCCTGGAACATGTCCAGACAAGGCTGGAACAAAGACGCAAACAAACGGATGCCCTCCGCGAGGGTTTGCCAAGGAAAAAAATTTGCCCCACCAACGGAAAACACGCGTGATCTTCCACGAAAGAGACCCGCTAGGGACTGTGAGGCTTCGCAGTACCGTCCGAGTGCTGCTTCGACCTCTTCCTACGGAAACCAGTTCCGGACCTGATGAACCAGGACGAACTGATAATTTTACAGGTTTGTCCGCCCACGAGGTACGGGAACCTAACTTTCTGGTCCCAGTCTCTGCTCGTAGAGAATCACGAGGAGCTGGTGACATGTGTGCGCGCACCAAACATGACTCACCTACTGTATATGTAAACAAAACAGACACTGTTTCAGACATGTACAAAAATAAAAGTACCAAAGCACAGACTGCCCTGGTTCTTGACTCGAGTCCCATTTTTATAAAACCCAGACCTCACGGTCAAACTATGAACCATAGCAAGATATACAAAATTTGTCGGATACGGCCTGATCTCGCGATATCTTCTGTTGGGCCGAGCAACCTGCTCGAAAGGGTGCGAGAGGGGTCAAAGGTTACCCCCTCAGACCTAAAACACGAGGAGCTACAATTCAACATGCCATCCAGGATCAGCGCACATGCGCAGGCCTGGGAGGCGTGTCTACCAAATGATTGGGTCATGACAACAATACGTCACGGGCTCAAGTTGCAGTTCTCAAAGAGACCGCCCCGTTTCTCAGGGATGTTGCAATCTAAGATCAACCTTGCACGTGCGCACATGCTGAGGGAGGAAGTTTCAACGATGCTGAAAAAGGGAGTGATTTGTTTGGTCTCAGGACGTAAACTACGCTCCGGACACTACAGCAAGTTCTTCCTGGTGCCCAAAAAGGACCGTTCCTTGAGACCGATTCTGGATCTCAGGACTCTCAATAAAAGAGTTAAAACTTTCAAGTTCAGGATGCTTACACTGCGGCAAGTTCTCCAGTCTGTGAGACCAGGAGACTACGCATGTACAGTGGATTTGAAAGATGCCTATTTCCATATAGGCGTGTGGAGGAGACACAGAAAGTTCCTCCGTTTTGCATTCGAAGGCAACGCTTATGAATTCAAAGCCTTACCCTTCGGTTTAAAGACTGCTCCGCGTACATTTACTAAATGTCTGGATGCAGCCCTGACCCCTCTTAGGAATCAAGGACTCAGGGTCTTGAATTACCTGGACGACCTGCTAATTCTGGCTGGAAGCAGAAAGCAGGCGCTGTCACACTCCCTTAAGGTGATCTCTCACCTGGAGTCTCTCGGTTTTGTCATAAACCTACAGAAAAGCGATCTGACTCCGTCACGGGTTACCGTATTTCTGGGTGTACAGATTGATACTGTCCAATACAGAGCATGGCTCTCGAAGGAAAGAGTCTCCTCCATTTGCCATTGCCTGGGAAGATTTAAACTAGACCAGCGGGTTCCTGTGAAAATCTGCCAACGCCTGTTGGGCCTCTTGGCGGCAACCATTCCTTGTGTGCCACGTGCATTATAGAAAATGCGGGCCATACAGGTATGGTTTAACAAACAAATACAACCCGCTCTGCCCAAACAAGCAGAAAAGGTTAAAATAGACCCAGAGTGTCTAAAGGCCCTGGAACCTTGGAGAGATCCATCCGTTTTCACGGAAGGGGTCTCACTGGGAAGGGTGTCGTCCCGTGTAGTCATCACGACGGATGCCTCAAAAACAGGATGGGGAACGATCTGCAGGAACCAGAACGCCCGCGGCCTTTGGAACAAGCAGGAAGCCAAATTACATATTAACTTCCTGGAATTACTGGCCGTATTCCTGTCATTAAAATACTTCTTCAGTAAAGGTCTGGTTGCCGGACATCATATCCTGGTAAAATCAGATAACAGGACCACGGTGTCCTTCATCAACAGAGAAGGAGGGACGAGATCCCGGGCCCTCCTTGATCTGACACGGAGGATGCTTACGTGGTGTGCTCCAAGGGTTCTGTCACTTAGGGCGACACATGTCCCTGGTGATCTGAATTACGGAGCGGATGCCCTTTCAAGAGGGCCTCTGTTGGCATCAGAATGGAGCCTGAACCCACGGATCGTGGAACAGGTATGGTCACGTTTCGGCAGAGCCTCTGTGGACTTGTTCGCTTGCAGAGTTAGCTCACACTATGACCTCTATTTCTCCCTGAAGGTGACAGATGCTCAGTTGGGAATAGACGCTCTGGCACATGATTGGCCAGCAGGAGTGCTCTACTATGCCTTTCCACCTGTCCCTCTGATCGGGGCAACATTGGAACGGGTAAGACGGGGAGCCCTCTCCTTGATCCTCATAGCTTCCAGATGGCCACAGAAACCGTGGTTTCCGGAGCTGATCTCAATGTTGTCAGGAACACCATGGCAATTGCCTCCTCATAGGGACCTACTGACTCAGGCACGTGGACAGCTTCTACATCCACGTCCAGGGTTGTGGCAACTCTCAACCTGGCCTCTGAAAGGTACTGGATGAAAGCCTAAAGGCTGAAATATACCTGAGCGTACTCTCTATACGCCTCTGTACGACGTACGTACGCTGAGGCAAAAGCGTAGCCCCGAGCAGCCCCTCAGGGCACGAACGCGCAAAGCTCTTTTTTTACGACCGCGAACGCGATGCGTGGTGTCTGACCATAAACTTCCCCGGTGTCGGACTGTTTTGTATGTTACACAAATGAATTAAATTCCTCTTCTTTATCGCTGATCGGGCCTTTTCTTTTGTTTTTTTGCCTAAAGTCAAGTAATCGCTTATTCCTCGTTCACTCGATGACTGAAATGAATGAATTCATGTCCTACCTGGCAGCGCGATGTTTTAAATATTTCCTGGTGGGCGGTGAGCTGCAGGAAAAGCGCTCCCTGTTATTATTTTTATTTCTTAGAACTTTTTATAACATATAAAGTAGAAACACCGCAGCAGAACGGGCAGCGGGCTGCTTTCATGATGAGCTCTCAAGTGTTCTGACGAGCTGTCAATCATTTCAGTAGGCGTGTCAGCAAGTGACCAATCAGCGACCTCAGTTTGTCCCCCTCTGCTCGCAGCTGCATACGGGGCAGCTGCTGCTGCTCACATGACAACCAGGATTTGGAGCAAAACAACAAGGATTTCGAGCGAAAACGCGAGCATTTGAAAAGCGTAGCTTCTGAAGCTATATCAGCGAAACGCATGCGCACAAAATGCGCGCGTAGAGTGGCGTAAAGGAGGACGCTCAGGTATATTTCAGCCTTAAGGTTTTGGTTGCTTTGTCCCGACATAAGCAGCGATAACATTCACAAGGGTTTCCCTTGATGTTTATGTTTTTTGCCTGGGAGACGTATTATTGAAACGTTTCCCCTCTCCTTGACTGATCTCCTACATCAGGATGGGCTCCACTTGTCAGTCAAGCCATGAAAACAACAACAAAGGAGGAAAACATTGCTCTTCCTGCTCAAAGGGAAACAGGAGTCGATGAGTACTCACGCTACTGGAGCACGCTTAGTTAGTGTTATATATATATAAATGGTCATGTGAGACATCATGTGAATGTCTCTCACATTTGGCCTTTTTTCCTCTTGGCATCTGCTCTCTGCATTCCTTGTAGTAAGCAGCTAAGAGATGCCCGTCCCTAATGGTGTGTTCACACAGAGCAGCGTTTTGAACCTCCAAAATGCTCCTCACGCACGCAAGTGGACGCACTTGTGAATGTAGCGTGTTCAAAACTGAACGCCAGAAGCCAGAAGCTGCTGGGTGTGTGGGAGGAGCTTACCGGTACACAGAGCCCTGCACACGGAGTCCTGCTCACTCCGCCAGGCGAGGAGGAGCTGTTTATTTCCGTCTCTGTCGAGCAGACTTGACTGGTCGTGAAGGACTTGTCGCGAACACACAGCTACAATGAGTTTCTCTTCCATAGTTCACGAGCAGAGGTGGGTAGGAACGCGTTACATTTACTCCGTTACATTTACTTAAGTAACTTTTTGAGAAAATTGTACTTGTGAGAGTAGTTTAAATGTGAAATACTTATACTTTTACTTGAGTAAATTTTAGGGGAGGAAACTGCAACTTTTACTCCGTTACTATGGGCTTTCTGCCGATCGCTACCGTTACTTTTTGTTTAAAATATATAAAAACATTTGCGGCAAATTTATTGCGTTACTTATTGTCACCTGACATGTAACCAATCAAGTGAAGCCAACCAGTCACGTGACCACAACAAACTCTCCACGCAGCCGGCGCAGGCCAGTGACGTTGAGATTCTGGACTCGGTTTGAGATGAAAGCGGTTTGAGAGAAAGACGTTCGGACGGTTCCTGAAAGAATGGCGACAGAAGCTGGCGAAGCGAATTCAGAGCACCTCTGGCCTCACATACGATCTATGTTCACCTTTCAGTCGTCTAAAAAGAACAGTTACATCATGCGCTGTCAGCTGTGTCTGCCAAAACTTGTAGATGTTTCAGCCTACATGAACTCGACGTCAAATTTGAGAAAACACGTTGCGGTAAGTTTACCTTTATTTTTTTCTTTTTGTGTGTGTAATGATGTCAGCTCTATTACAACAGCATGCATAACTTTAAAACTGTGTATGATGTGACTATTGAATGTTACGTGGTGTGTTGCTAAAAACGTGTTCACACTCTGTGAGCACACATGAGCAAAATGCTAATGTAGCTAAAAACAAACGGTTTGCTAAATAATGGGACGGCTGGTGGAAGATGTAGCTACACATGCTAACAGTCCCCTCAGATTTTTAAAGTCACAAACCTCCAATAAGTGTCTTAGTGGAACACAATTTGTTAAGTGTCCTTGGGTGTCCTGAAAGGCGCTTTTAAATAAAATGATTATTATTATTACAATTGATTCATACAGGACTAGTAGGAAACAAACCAAAATTCATAAAACGTCACAGTATTATACTATTTATCTAAAAAAATGTTCAATACAGAAACAACTGGACTTAATTTGTAACAGAAGACGTTTTGCTCTTCATCCGAGGAGCTTTCTCAATTCAATTCAAAACCAGTTTTTATCAGTTACATCAAATAGCCAAAGCAAAATCTTACATTCCAAAATGGATCGGGTTTTAAGCATCCAGACACTGGAACAATCTGTTCATTGATATTCAGCCAGAAGATAGCTATTCGCACTAAATAACTTTATTTGTATAGCACCTTCCTACAATGCCTTGTATTGACCAAGGTGCTTAACAGGACAGAAAATATAAAAACCGGTACAATAAATCAGTGAAAATAAAATAAAAGCAACAGCAATAAAATGAGGCAATGGAAATAAAAATGCTACATACTAAAATACCAAAGTAATAAAAGTTACACACTGAAAGCTTTTTTGAACAAGTGAGTCTTCAGTCTGGTTTTGAACAGAGTCAGATCAGAGGTGGCACGCAGGCAGCTCAAGGGGGAGGCTGTTCCAGGCTTTTGAGCCGGCAACAATAAAGGACTGGTCTCCCCATTGTTTGTACCTTGAGAATGTGAAGAGCCACTCAGCTCCTGTTGAATAGCAAGCAGCCATCAGTGGGCAGATGTCCTCTGTTTACATGTGAGTAGTAGCTAGTTTCTGGAAGTCAGCTAACTGGTTAAACTACTTTTTTTACTGTTTTTGCAGCTCCTCAGATGAAATGTTTCAACAAAGAAGAATCCGTTCAGAAGACCTGATCCTTGTTAGATTTGTTTGACCTGAATTATTGAGCAGCATCAGGACATAAACTCTTCATGATGCTCCTGATTTAAAAAGGCTTCTTCTTGTAACTTTTCAGGGGAAAAAAGTATATTTGAATTTGTTGTTATCCAGTTATGATTGCGGTTTTGGGCTTGAAAGTATCTTTTTCTCTCTCTAAAATAAACTAAAAACATTTTGCCCTGGCAAACTGCTTTGGTTTCATATTTGAACATTACAGTACAAACTAGGGCTTTTTAAAATCATTATTATTAACTCAATGCTTTGGCATGTCTTTGAAAATGTAATAGGTTTATCTGAAATGTTTGATGTGTGGATTATATATTCTTATTCTGTTTTATTTATTTATTTATTTATTTGTGAACAGAGGATCCACTCGAACAGCTTGATGAAATACACTGAGTTGGTAGATTCCAACAAGAAGCGAAAATCCTCCTCCTCTGATGAGCCACCGATGAAGAGTGTGAGAATCTTCTGTGCACATGGGCTTCCTCCTGCCAACACTACGTTGCAAGACAAGGAAGAAGCTTGTATCATCTTGCAAAGTGTGTGCACCTCTCATCAATGCCCTGCTGGATGGGATCTTAAAATCTGGTAAATATAAAAACATCAGTGTGTGTGTGCACATAACAAAACATTACATACACATGCTGCATAAGTGTAGTAATTCTTTGCAAAAATGTTTTTAAAGGTCTCAACTACATCAAGGATCACTTGGACACTAACATGACAACAGCACAAACAGCAGCCACTCTGATGAAGAAGACTTCTTTGGATCCATTAAGACCAGAAAATCAGGAGAGCTGGAGAGGTATCTTTCATGTCCATCCACTGGAGGTATGGCTCTGTTACACTCTTTTCCTCAAATCAAGCGGTTGTCACTCAAAGTCAACACAAGTCTTCCAGCACCTGCAGCTTGTGAGAGACTCTTTATTCATGCAGGACTCCTTTTAACTGCTAAGAGATCACAGCTTCACTGCAAAAACCTTGAGGGCCAGCTACGGTACTCTTAAAGCTTAACAGTCACATTATTGAATAATGTTTCATTGAGTTTATGCTGTCAGTTGTTCTACTGATTAAGTTCAGGAATACACAGTCCTTTGCCTGATGTGTAGGACTGTGTTTCAGTTTATACTTAAACAGTTAGTTCTGTTTATAGGATGTCAAAATGTAAGAAAATGAGTTCCAACTGGTAGAAACAAAGTTTTGCAGAAAGTTTATTAATACAGTATTTAGCTGAATTATTTTGGATACAGTTACCTTTGTGTTTTTTATTTATTTTTATTTATAACAATGTAAAAGATAAGTGGTTTATTTCTAAATCCTTTTGCCTTTGTGTTTTTATTTATAACAATGTATATTCAGTCTCATTAAAAGTTATGTTTCCTTGTAAATACATTTGCATGTTATAATTTAATGACACGAGATGGTACTCCGCAGTTACTCACTACTTGAGTAGGTTATAATCAAAGTACTTTTTTACTTTTACTCAAGTAAATTTTTGGATGCCTACTCACTACTTTTACTTGAGTAATATTTGGTTCAAGTAACAATACTTTTACTTGAGTAAAAATTTTGAATACTCTACCCACCTCTGTTCACGAGCTCGCGGGTCTTTTCTTTTCTTTTTTCGACAAACAATACGTCACATAGTGCGCGCGCACCCTCGTTTCCGCGTCACATAGGGACTCTCCCACTGCCCCCTCTCTTCTGCCCCCCGACTCTCCCTGATTGGTTGACACACCAACCAATCAGGTGGAGTTGAGCGGCGTTTGAAAAGTTTGAACCGCGAAATCTTCAACATGTTGAATGCTCGGTTTGGAGGTGGAAGCCGGTTCACGTGCACGAAAAAACGCTACTCAGCACGCTCAACACGCACGCGACCTGACGCCAGACGCCAGGAGGTGGCTGGAAGTGCGTCCACCATTGATTTTACATGGAGGCTGGAAGCTTGCAGCTTGAAAACGCTGCTCTGTGTGAACACACCATTAGGATGGAGGTTCTCACATGCATTTTGCTGAGCATTTCAAGGGCGTGAATGAATTACGTTCCCATAGCAAGTATGTTGCACCGAGAGACCGAACTGAAAGGGAACTGAAAGTTATGCACCATAACTCATGTTCCCTGAAGGAAGGGAACGAGGTGCAACATAGCTGGCCCTTTTCAATGCTGGAAGCTCGGTGAAGTGCAATTTCTGAGAAAGATGGAGGGGCGTCAGTCGCTTAAGTACCTGAAAGGCGGTACCTCTGACGCGGGGTGACGCCCCCTGCCGTAAAAGGCGTGATTGTATTCCTTCAGGTAATCGCGCGGGGACGCAATTCCCATAGCAAGTATGTTGCACCTCGTTCCCTTCTTTCAGGGAACATGAGTTATAATAATAATAATAATAATGTGTTTGTCTGTCATTTGCGTATGTTTCCCATACACAGACGAAATTCGTCTCTGCATTTAACCCAACCACCCCAGGTGGTGCAGTGAGCAGCCAGAGGGCGCTCGGGGAGCTGGAGAATTAGGTGTGCACTCATAGACACCCCAAGGTGTGTAGTGGCCGGGACGCGAACCCGCGTCCTTCGGGTCCCAAGTCAAACGCCCTAACCACTACATGGTGCATAACTTTCAGTTTTGCACAAACTTTTTGAATGTTTAATTTTCATGTTTTTCTGATATACAGTACAGGTAGTCCCCGATTTACGAGCGAGATCCGTTACAACGAGGCGCTCGTAAACCGGAAATCTCGTATTTCGGAACGGTTGCCATGTCTCTCGTAAGTCCGGAATTTCGCTCGTAAATTGGAACGGTTTCGCTAGCGCGACTACAAACACTCGTTTTTCATCAAAAAACTGCTTATGAGTGCATAAAAATGATCGGAAACGTGTGTCCACATGTTTAGCTAACGAACTGTGGTGAAAAAACACATGAAAACTCAGTATTTTTTGCGTTTTTTCCAAAAATTCGCCAGCTCGTAAGTCTGGAACCTCGTAGATCAGAGCGCTCGTAAATCGGGGACTACCTGTACCTCAAATTGCACTAAGAATGAAACATGTTTCAAACAAGCAATATCAATTGTTTATCATAATTTGTTAAAAAGTTTGGTCCATTAAAGAGCTCAGATGTTAACCGAATTAGCATCCTTGCTAGATTCAGCAAAAACATGCTTCTCTCGAAGATGGTATTGTAATGACGCCAACACTGCAGACGGAGTCCAGCCAAACGGGGTTTATTCAGAAACAGGGACGAGCTGCTATTACCGAGGCTGCAGCTCACGCCTTAACAGAAAACGCGGTACACACGCGAGTGAACACACTGCTAGCTGCCTGCTAACAACAACACACTCCCGGGCTCTTCTTCTTCGTCTCTCTTTTCCCTGGTCCCTCCTCCCTGCTCCTACCCCTCTCCTGCCCCCACGACCAATCCAACACATGAGGGCGGGGGACAACAGAATCACAACAGCTCAACAGAACACAGTACAACTGAACAAATACACAGAAATACTTGGACCCAAAGCAGAACCAAACACAGGGTCGTTACACTACCCCCCCACTACTGAGTCCCTCGCCCACGAGGGGACAAACAAAGTCATCAAACCGTCTTGGAGCCCTCCTCATCCGCTGCGGGCGAGCTCCCAGCGGCGCTACAGGCTCTGGGGCCGGGGCATCATTCGATGTCGGTGATAAGGCTTCTGGGGAGGTTGGCGGACGCACCAGAGACCCTGACCATTGGCCTTCTGGGGACTGAGGTGCAGACCTGCCTTGATAGGGGGCCAACCTGTCCCTGTGCAGAGCTACTCTTCTCCTGTTTTGGGGCATCTGAACTCTGTAGACCACCTCCCCCAGGCGCTCCAACACTCTGCAGGGACCCACCCACTGACTGTCCAGCTTCGGGCACCGTCCCTTCTTCCTACGAGGGTTGTACACCCAGACCAGCTCCCCTGGAGTGAAGTGTCGGCCCTTAGCCCTTACATCATAGTTCCGTTTCTGGCGCATGCCTGCTTGCTCCTGTTGCCTCCGGGCAAACGCATGGGCCGTCTCTAACCTGTCCTGAAGTTTCCGGGCATACTCGGGACCCGCTGGAACATCAGGTGCATCCGGCGGGCGCCCGAAGGACAGTTCGGCTGGTGTGCGCAGCTCCCTCCCCAACATGAGGAGCGATGGGGTGCATGCCGTGGAGTCCTGTACAGCTGAGCGGCATGCCATTAGCACCAGTGGCAGGTGCTCGTCCCAGTCCCGCTGATGCTCTGCTGTGAGGATGGCCAGCTGCTGTCCCAGGGTGCGGTGGAGCCTTTCCACTAGGCCGTCGCTCTGGGGATGTAATGGTGTCGTTCTTGTTTTGTGGATGCCAAGGCGGCTGCACATGGTAGAAAACACCCGTGACTCAAAATTTCTCCCCTGGTCACTATGAATACTGTCTGGTACCCCAAACCTGCTAATCAGGCCCCCAACCAAAGCATCTGCCACAGTCTCTGCTTCCTGATCAGGGATGGCGTACGCCTCCGGCCATTTTGTAAAATAGTCTATAGCCGACAGGACATAACAGTTTCCCCTGTCTGAGCGTGGTAGGGGGCCCATGATGTCCACGGCCACTCGTTCCATCGGGGCTCCTACAACAAACTGTTGTAGGCGGGCGTGAGACTGACCCGTCGGCCCCTTCCGTGCCGTGCAGAGGTCACAGCAGCGGCAGAAATCCTCCACATCCCTCCTACACTGGCCCCAATAAAACCCCTGTCGGAGGCGACGGAGAGTTTTTGTGACACCAAAATGTCCAGACCCAGACGCTCCATGCACGCCCTGCAGGACTACGTCTTTCAGGCCTTTTGGGACTACAATCTGCCACCGCTCCTCACCTGTGGAAGGGTTCTTCCATGACCTCTGCAGTACTCCATCTTCCAGTCGCAGAGCCTCAAACTTGGACCACAACCCTTTAGTTGCCAGCGAGAGTCCAGCAACCTCCTCCCACGGCGGCTTCAGTTGCCTCTCCACCCACTGCAACACAGGTTGGATGTCAGGGTCTTGTTCCTGATGGTGCCTCCAGCTGTCTGTGCCAACCACCTGCAGCTCTCTGCAGATCGCCAAGTCACTCTGACCTGATCCTCGATGGTTCCGATGCAGCTGTTCCTCCTCCAACCTCTCCCTCCGGTCACAGTAACTGCACCCCTCTGCAGCGCAAGGCCGGCGGGAGAGGGCATCGGCATTGGCGTGCTTGGCTCCGGCCCGATGAATGACAGAGAAGTTGTAGGATTGCAGCTCCTCCAGCCACCGGGCCACCTGACCCTCAGGTTCTTTAAAAGACATCAGCCACTGGAGGGCCGAGTGATCAGTCCTGATCGTGAATGACAAGCCACACAGGTAGTACTTAAAATGGCGTAGAGAAAGTACCACCGCCAGCAGCTCCCGCCTTGTCACACAGTAGCGCCTCTCAGCTTTGTTAAAGGCCCTGCTGAAATACCCCACCACTCTCTCCCCCTCCTTCCCCAGCTGGGACAGGACCCCCCCAACCCCCACGCCACTTGCATCCGTGTCGAGGATGAAGGGGAGGGAAGGGTCTGCAGGAGCGAGGACTGGGGACTCAGTCAGAGCTTGCCGCAGGCGGTCAAACGCTCCCTGGCACTGTTCAGTCCACACATAGTCTCTGTTCTTCTGGAGTAGTTGGAAAAGGGGGGCTGCTATACTTGCGAACCCCCGCACAAACCTCCTGTAATAAGAAGCCAGTCCCAGGAAGCTTTTAAGATCTCTCTGAGTCGTGGGGGTTGGCCACTCTGCCACCATCTTTACTTTGTCCTCCATTGTGCCGATCCCCTCTCTGCCGACTCGGTGGCCCAGAAACGACACCTCTTGTTGCATAAAGTGACACTTATCTGGGTGGAGTCTCAGGCCCGCAGCTCTAATTCTCTCCAGCACTCTACAGAGTGAGTCCAGAGCCATTGCAAAAGAGGCGCCATGGACCAGTATATCATCCAGATACACCAGACACTCCTGGCGAGGAATGTCAGCCAGCGTCTGGTCCATCAGCCTGGAAAAGGTGGCAGGTGCATTGCACAGTCCAAACGGGAGCACCTTAAACTGCCAGAGTCCCCGCCCCGTACAAAAAGCAGTCTTAGGTCTGGCACTTGTTGCTAGGGGGACCTGGTAATAACCGCTCCGAAGGTCCAGAGACGAGAACCAGTTGGAGCCGGACACCAGGTCTAGTGACTCGTCGACCCTAGGCAGTGGATATGAGTCTTTCTCAGTCACCCCGTTCAGTGGTCTGTAATCAACACACAAACGCCACTCTCCATTCTTTTTGGGCACCATGACAACAGCAGACGCCCAGGGACTGTTTGAAGGCTCGATAACATCAGCCTGCAGCATGTCTGACACTGCCCTGTCACATGCTTCCTGACGGGCCAGGGGAAGCCGGCGGGGACGACATTTTATTGGGCGTGCACCTCCCGTCAGGATGTCATGTTCCACCAAACGAGTCCGCCCCACCTGGTCTTCACTCAGGGCAAAAATGTCCTTAAAGTCCATGAGCAGCTGCAACAGTTGTTCCTGCTGCCGAGTGTTTAAACCCCTACAGTTCTCTGCCCAGATCTTCCGCACCAAGGTCACCGCAGCTTCTTCAGTCTCCTGGGGCACCCACACTGGGGGCATAGGACTCGCAGGTGCGGGAGCCATGGTGGCAGCAATCTGGCTGGGCTGAGGTGGGATGTGCTCGACAGCTGCAATCTGCGGTTCTGTGTAGCGGGCCACAGGACCCGTGGGGGTGTGATCAGGAGCTGCGGGCAACAGTGGAATGAGAGGCCCCTCCTTGAAGCTCCATGTCCCCACACCCAAATCCAACTGGCACCCCGCAGCCCTTAAAAAGTCCAGCCCCAATATGCACATGTCCTGCACCTCTGCTACCCACACAGGGTGGGTGATAGATCGGCCACCTACATTAAAAGTCATTGTCCCCCTCCCCTTCATAGGTGCCATGTCCCCAGTGACTGTGCGCAGCTGCACTGTGGTGGGTTGGATCAGAGTCCAGTCCGGTACCATCTCAGGCCTCACTAGTGTTACCGTGGAACCAGTGTCAATCAGGGCCGTGCATGGAAACCCTTCCACTGAGACGGGGACATAACAAAAGTCTCCAACACATGTGCGGCCGACCACCACAACCACGGTCGCTTGGTCGGGGGCGGAGTCAATTTCGGAGGGATTCTGGGCTCGGGCCCCCTGTTCGAGCTGTCGGCCCCCGCCCACTGGCGATGGAGGTGTGGAGGCTACGGTCGGGATCTGCGATTCCTCCCCCCCGCAGACCCCGTGTCGTTTCCCTGCGTCTTGACTGTTTTAGGACACCGCCTCAGGAGGTGTCCCGGTTGGCCACAGCCCCAACAAACGGCCGGGGGTGCGGAGGAGTCCCGCGTCGACTGCAGTGCCACCGCTCGGACCATTTCTGTCAGCTCCGAGACCCAAGCAGGTTTCTCCTGGTTCAGCTCTGCCCCCTCCGCAGATCTGCATGCCGGTGGTTGTCCTCTCAGGTCGTTTCCCGCTGCTACTCCCAGCAAACACTCTCTCTCCACTGCTAAGTCCAATGCATCTTGCAGGGATCGGGGGTGCATCAGCTGAACCTGCACACGCAGCTCCGGTGGTGCCAGGGCTCTGATGAACTGATCTTTTGCTAGTTCATTCTGAACCCCTGACTGCATGTGTGAATAGGCTCTGCGTGTGAGGCTCTCAATGTCATTAGCCAAAGCACGCAGGGGTTCACCCGGCAACCTGCTCCTGTTGCAGAGTTTATTTTTAAAAATGTCTGGTTGCACACATTGTCCAAACCGCCTCTTTAAAGCTCCAACTAGTGCATCATAGTCTTTTCTGTCCTCTGAGCTTAACAATAACAAGCAGTCCAGTGCATCATCTTGTAGACAGAGAGCCAGCTGCAGGGCTTTATGCTCTGCTGTCCACCTCCCTGCATGAGCCAGCAGCTCAAACTGTGCATGGAAGGCCTCCCAGCTGGACCTACCGGAGTACTTGGGCGTCTTCAACGGGACGGTGACGTTTTGGACGACGTAACTGTCATGGCTGCCGCCATGTGAATCTTTTGGCGCGCTTGGAGAAAATGGCGTCGACGGACCCGCCCCCCCGCCGGTCTTCAGTCCTGCTTCGGCAGCCATGCTCGCTGCAGAGCTGTGCGGAGCAGCCGTCGCCTGAGTTATTTTAGCGAGCTCCTCTCTCCGGCCCTCCTCGTCCTCTACTCCCTCCGCTTTAATTTTCACCTGGGCGAGCGCTCCGTCCATGACGCTGATGTCGCGGGTGGAGGCAACGAGCCAGTAGTACTCACTCAGCTCGATAGCGTTGGTTTACTTCTGACACCAATGTAATGACGCCAACACTGCAGACGGAGTCCAGCCAAACGGGGTTTATTCAGAAACAGGGACGAGCTGCTATTACCGAGGCTGCAGCTCACGCCTTAACAGAAAACGCGGTACACACGCGAGCGAACACACTGCTAGCTGCCTGCTAACAACAACACACTCCCGGGCTCTTCTTCTTCGTCTCTCTTTTTCCTGGTCCCTCCTCCCTGCTCCTACCCCTCTCCTGCCCCCACGACCAATCCAACACATGAGGGCGGGGGACAACAGAATCACAACAGCTCAACAGAACACAGTACAACTGAACAAATACACAGAAATACTTGGACCCAAAGCAGAACCAAACACAGGGTCGTTACAGTATTTTAAACTGCTTGTGAATGTCCAGAGGACCAGACTTAGCTTTTTTAGAGAGTACAGGGCAGCTGTAGCTTCCGCAGCTAGTAAAACCGGAAACTGCGTAACTCGGCTTTTCAAAACCCCTAACCTCTGACACTGTTCTCTCTTCCAGGCGCTCCAGGGATTCCAAGTGTACATTTCCACACTGTAAATAATAAACACTGTAACCTTTTCTAATTCTGAGTTTGGCTTCTGTCCTGGTCTCGTACCACTCTGGGTTCAGTCAGTCATTACAGTTTGGGCGTTTTAAAAACAGAAGAAAGACATTTTGCAGACACATGTGCTGGTCAGTTTCTCCAAGTTGCTAAAGAGTGGGATATTCCAGAGAAGGTCACCACTTTAGGAACTGACAGTGCTCACAACATGGTTGCTGGTGCAAGAAGTTTGCCATTTGAACACGTGCCCTGTGTAGCTCATGCTGTACATCGAGTTACCACCGTAGCTTTGCGAGACAGTGGATTATTTATAGGGGGAGTGGTGGCGCAGTGGTTAGAGACGGTGGGCCTGTGATCGGAAGATCGCCGGGTCAAGCCCCAGTATCAACAACATCAAAAAATGTAGGTGGAAAAAGGTGAAAAACCCACACCTGCCTCCAAAAGTTAATCAATTGTACAAGTATATCCATTACTTTTTGATGATTTTGATGATGTTTGAACTCATGGTGAGTTGCCTCTAATAGTTAATGCTCACATTTTAAGCAAATATATTGTGCAATGAGTAGGTCTGGGAGCATCTGTTGTTAATCATTCCCATCTAC
>JBBPBX010055722.1:0-23007 GCA_038048925.1 Garcialebias charrua
ATGAGATAGTCTTGTATTGTTTCTTTTGTAAAAAAAATGAACAAATTTAATAAACATAAACATATATGCACAACCGCCTTCGGCAGGGGAAGAGGTGAATTTTTTTGGGATAAACTGGACTTACCAACAATAGGCACAAAACAAAATAAAACACTGACTTCTCAAATTACAGTGGAAGAGATGGTGTACAGTAGTGGCAGGGGAACCGACTTGGGACCCGAAGGACCCAGGTTCAAACCCCAGTCACGGCATAACTTGTGGTGTGTTTGAGCAGCACACCTTATCCCAATTGCTCCCCGGCGCGCTTTCTATAGCTGCCCACTGCCCCACCTGGTGGTGGTGATTGGGTTAAATGCAGAGTCAAATTTCGTCTTGTATGGAAACATACACAGATGACAAAAATGTGACATTATTATTATTATTAATTGGCAGGACTAAAACAGGAAAATTGGCAGGCCAAGATTTCACTTGCTGAACAAATCTTTTGTCCTCCGTGGCTCCATCAGGCAGAGCAACAGGCAGTGAACACAACTGTTCAGCGGCAGACAATGTTCAACTCACGACTGTGAACATCCAGAAACGGCTGCGACAGACGAATCCTGCAGCGCCGCTGTCTCACCAGCACACAGGTGACCTCATCACTGCACTCTCGTTCCCTTTTTGCATGAACAACACATGCAGACACGTCTATTAAATTACATTTGTTGCCCATAACGAGAGCACAGCCAGGACGTCTCAGCTGAGGGGAGCCTACTTCATCCTGCAGCTGCACGATGAGCTCTTCTATGAAACCACAGAACAAGACCTCATGCAGGTTGGAACGTTACCGTTTGGCTTCTCAAAGCTTCATTTGTTCTAAGTGCATCTTCGAGTAATGCACATGGCACGTTATACCTTGACAAATGGCCCAGACAAGCAATGACCTTGTATAACCTTTGACCTTGAATTGTGACCTTGACCTTGGAGCTGGGGCGATGAAGAGTATGCGACACTGCATCTAGTGATGATAGATATGTGTAGGGATTTTGTTAAATCATCTTGAGCAGATCAGAAGTTATGAGAAGAGAAAGATTACAGACGGATGGAGGCCACACCGTAACACGGCAGAATTTTGACGTGCGTATAAAAAGCAGGAAAAGTTCATGTAAATGTTTTTTTTCTCGTCAGGTTGCACAGATCGTAAAGAGGCAGATGGAGTCAGCAGTGAAACTATGTGAAGCTCAAAGTCAAAGTGGGACACAGCTGGGGGAACCTGCAGGATCTCAACATATGAAGTTAATGCTTCAAGAAACTGTTCAAATTTATGTATGTATTATTTGTACTAGCATTTATAACATTTACAAATTAAATGTAAAAATGGAATAATTTTAAACATAAATTCTGCATAAACTGAAAATACATCTATATTACTGTACAGCTTTGTAAATTAGATGTTTAACCCAATTCCTTTGTTTTTACCCAGTTTTTATTTGAGTATTTTATCTGCATTTTGTGTTTTTTTGATGCGATCATCTGTGAGGCACTGTCCTCTTGGTTGTTCCTCCACTTATTTGCATTTATGGTTGATTTTAATCTTGCTTTTATTTAATGTTCATTGTAGCACTTTGAGATTTGTTTAATGTAAAGTGCGTTATAAATAAAAGTTATTATTATTATCTTGGAAGGAACTGATAAAATGTAATAAACTGAAATATGTTTTAAACAAAGACTCAAGCTCTTTAATTTAATTCATCCTGAATTCTCACATTTTATTGGACCATAGATGGAGCTGGTTGTGACAAGAACAAACATCATCTCTCAACACTGTTTTTACACAGATGGTCATTGCACAAGAGTTAACACATGAGACATTCTGCTTCAGAATATTCACCGTATGTGAATATGGAATGAGCAATCAATTATTTTGTTTAATTTTAGTCTTGGTCAGCAGATTACTTTAAGCAGATAAATTTTACCTTTCGATAGATGAACCCAATATAAACTTTGTTTTTGACTCAGTTCAGAACTTCATGGGCATCATTTCAAATATAAACATGTATATCTCACAACTTTCAAGTGGAACTAAATTTTGAATTGCCTGGATAAAAACAACTCAGCGTTCATTACTAAGAATTAACCAGCGCACCAAAATTTAACATCAACACAGGCTCAGTTTGACACAAAAAAAAGGAGAAATAAATACGTCACCAACATACATCCATAAACAAATATGACAAACTATAAACTGTTAAAACCAGGAGTGTGTTTATGTTGGACACAGATGTTAGAGGCCTTCCTGTCCATGAAACATCTGCATGGTTTGCCAGCGAGTATTAAATGATGTCAGTGCATGAAGTAAACAGCTATGTTTGACTGGTTGAACCCCTCACAACAGATGCATCATTTTGAACGTGTTGTGATATAAAAAATGCTTTTCTGAGGCAACAGACATGCGCCCACTTGTGACGAAGCATGTCGAAGGTGCCATCGACATGTTGCTGATGATAGACGTGTTGCGATGAGGCCGATGAAAGACATTAAAGTTGATAATTATCTTTGGTCGTTTGCCACGAAACCGTTCAACAGCTTGATCGGTTTCTATACAAAGAGATTAACAAACTCTGAGGAGGAAGATGATGTGATGACAACCATCCGCTGATCATTCCTGTGCCAACGATCTTACAACTTTAAAACCAAGCAGATTTTAACATAAAAACGAGGAATGGGCTGTACCTTGAAGTATGTAAATGTAGAGGACGACTTTTACCTTTTTTCTAAGCAGGCCATCGCCACGAAATGAACAAAATAAAGTATCAATTAAGGCGTCAACACAAGCAGGGCTGTGCGTTTCAGAGTAAAACGAATGAACCAGATCTCTGTACAGAGGTACGACAAGTGCTACTCAAGCATCCTTATGTTCCACTGGCTAGATGTGAGGCAAGAAAAAAACTGGGACCAGGTGTGCAGTTCTGGTGAGGGTGGTGTGCTGGGGCTAGGAGCTTTATCATCATCTGATAACATTCTGCAGGAAGACTCTTAGTCCTGCCTGGCCTACGATCTGTGGGTTGAACGGTTTGCATGAATAAGAGAAATAAGGACACAGTAGGTTTGAAGAGGACATCTCTGAAGCCGTCAGCGCGCCTTCCCGTCGGAGCTGAAGTAGTATCTGACAGGCGGGCCGGGTAGGTCCACGTCTCCATCAGATTCTGGAGCAAATGATACTGTAAGATCAACGTAGCGGCGGTCTGCTGATGGCTTGATGAGCTTCTGCATCCTGTAGGAGGCAGTGGTTCAGTGGACTTCAGTCTTTTAGGCAGGCAAATCATTTTAGTGTAAGAAAACAAGTAAAACTGACTAAAAGAGGCTAAAGGGAGATAAAGTGCTTACGTGAGTTTGAGTCTCTTTGAGTGTCCAGGCATCACAGGCACATACAGCATCTTTACTCCATGGACAACCATGCTTGGTTCAATTCCATACTTTTCCTACAACAATACAACAAAAACTTCTAGAAAATACAGCAAAGAAGCTGCAGAACAGAACAATGTCAACAAATGTCTCACCCTCACTGCGTTCATAAAGTCAGACAGAGTGAAGTCCTCGTGGCCAAAGATTGTCCAGAAGTCCCAGATGGAGAAGTACATGTTGTTCCTGGAACGTACACCACATACACACTTTCAGAAGTCCAAATGGTCATAACCTACACTTTACCAGTTCAGCACTGGAGTAAAACTGGTAACCATGGAAATGCTCCAACCTGATGAGTGTCTGTTTAACTGCAGCGGGCTCTGTGAGCACCACGACTGGAATGGCCAAGTTGAAGAAGCAGTTTTTGAAAGAGTCCAACCTGTAGCCTCCAACCAATTTGATCAACTCCAGGGCCACCTTTGTATTTCAAAATAAAAGCACATGGACAGTAGCTGAGAAGCTGCAAGCAATGACATGCAGTTTGGTTTCAGTACATCGGTCAAAAGTAAAGGACAAACAGACAAACGGCTGTTCTCACCAGTCCAGCCACAGCAGCTGTCGCCGTGGCGATCGCAGGGATGATCTTCCCAGCGATGCGCTTGGTTTTCAGTCTGTCAGCTGGCTCGATAGAGTACATCTTGGCTCGGAGGGAGGACGCTGATGTGATAAAATCGATGTGGCCGTTGCTGTCGTCATCCTTTTCAAACTGGAGGGGACACATTTGTAATCCTTCTGCAGGGAGTGCACGTGACGGGATGTGTTAGTACTGAATACTGTACTGTTCATAGCACACCAAATAAAGTGGATGCTCAAAATATTAATCTGTAATGTATTTAATAACTTCTGCATTCAAGTACAAGCCCAAAACCAGAAAAGTTGGCACGTTGTGGAAATCGCAAATAAAAACAGAATACAATGACTTGCAAATCTTTTTCAACCTATATTCAATTGAACACACTGCAAAGACCACATACTTAACGTTCGAACTGGTAAACTTTGTTATTTTTTGCAATTATTAGCTCATTTGGAATTTGATGCCTGCAACATGTTTCAAAAAAGCTGGCACAAGTGACAAAGAAGACAGAGAAATTTGAGGAATGCTCATCAAACACTTATTTGGAATATCCCACAGGTGAACATGCAAATTGGGAACAGGTGGGTGCCATGATTGGGTATAAAAGCAGCTTCCTTGACATGCTCAGTCATCCACATAGAAGGATGGGGCGAGGGTCACCACTCTGTGAACAAATGCGTGGGCAAATTGTCGAACAGTTCAAGAACAACTTTTCTCAACGAGCTATTGCAAGGAATTTAGGAATTTCACCATCTACGGTCCGTAATATCATCAAAAGGTTCAGAGAATCTGGAGAAATCACTACACGTAAGGGGCAAGGCCGAAAACCAACATTGAATGCCCGTGACCTTCGATCCCTCAGGCGGTACTGCATCAAAAACCGACATCAGTGTGTAAAAGATATCACCACATGGGCTCAGGAATACTTCAGAAAACCACTGTCAGTAACTACAGTTCGTCGCTACATCTGTAAGTGCAAGTTAAAGCTCTACTATGCAAAGCAAAAGCCATTCATCAACAAGATCCAGAAACGCCGCCGGCTTTGCTGGGCCCGAGCTCATCTGAGATGGACTGATGCAAAGTGGAAAAGTGTTCTGTGGTCTGATGAGTCCACATTTCAAATTGTCTTTGGAAACTGTGGACGTCGTGTCTTACGGACCAAAGAGGAAAAGAACCATCAGGACTGTTATAGGCGCAAAGTTCAAAAGCCAGCATCTGTGATGGTATGGGGGTGCATTAGTGCCCAAGGCATGGGTAACTTACACATCTGTGAAGGCACCATTAATGCTGAAAGGTACATACAGGTTTTGGAGCAACATATGCTGCCATCCAAGCGACGTCTTTTTCATGGACGCCCCAGCTTATTTCAGCAAGACAATGCCAAGCCACATTCTGCACGTGTTACAACAGCGTGGCTTCGTAGCAAAAGAGTGCGGGTCCTCCCCTGGCCTGCCTGCAGTCCAGACCTGTCCCCCATTGAAAATGTGTGGCGCATTATGAAACGTAAAATACGACAACGGAGACCCCGGACTGTTGAACAACTTAAGCTGTACATCAAGCAAGAATGGGGAAGAATTCCACCTGAAAAGCTTCAAAAATTGGTCTCCTCAGTTCCCAAACGTTTACTGAGTGTTGTTAAAAGGAAAGGCGATGTAACACAGTGGTAAATATGTCCCTGTGCCAACTTTTTTGCAATGTGTTGCTGCCATTGAATTCTAAGTTAATGGTTATTTGCAAAACAAAATAAAGTTTCTCCGTTCGAACATTAAATATATTGTCTTTGCATTCTATTCAGTTGAATATGGGTTGAAAAAGATTTGCAAGTCATTGTATTCTGTTTTTATTTGCGATTTGCACAACGTGCCAACTTTTCTGGTTTTGGGCTTGTAAATAACACCCACTGCCATGAAGGGCAGATGAAGTAATTACTTTTACTACAATGCACTTTATTAACAGCAAGTCTGAGCGTCCAGTTCTTCAGGGGTCTCCACAGCGAGTCATCCTCCTCCATCTGTCCTCTGCATCCTCTGTCCTCACTCCAACTACCTCCATGTCCTCACTAACTGCATCCATATAGTAGTCCCTCGTTACTTCGTGGTTTGTTTTTTGTGGACTCGCTCTATTGGGGATTTTCAAAATAAGATTGGACATGACACACAACTTGACTGATTGATGGATGAACCACACGATCATAATGGAATTTTTATGTAAAATGAATTATGTAAAATTATTTAGCACCTCCTGCACCTTTGTGCAGTTCACACTGCAGGAGAAATCTCCTTCTGCAGTTCTATTTCATCCCTACTGACCGCTAGAGGGCGGTGCTGAAAGCACTGAATGTTTACTTCACGCATGCGCTGTTCAAGTAGTAATACCAATGAGACACAGGTGTGACATGGATAACCAATCAGTATAGCATAGAGTCATCCGCAGCTCTGCTCCTTTTTTCTTCTCGCACGTGGTTCAATTCAGGGCATCAGCCCTTTGGACCTTTTCCCCGTGGTCGGAGGCCCGACTGCCCGTCAGCGTCTTCGCCCTCCTCCATTGGAGGCTTACAACCATGTGATTGGTTTGGATTGTGCTCCGAAGTTTAATTACGTAGCCAGCTGGTCCGCTCCGTTGGAAGCTTCCAACCGCGTGGTCCGTTTGGATTGTGCTCCAAAGTTTAATTACGTAGTCAGCTGAGTTTTGGTCTTATTATTAATTGGTGATGGAGAGCATTTGCACACCCTCTCCCATTTTCACCAACCTCAAACGGTTGGACTAAGCTAGAGGTGCTGGCCTCTCTGAGTTCTGGCCTTGTTTTAATTGGTGAAGGCAAGCATTCGCGCACCCTCTCCCAATTGTTCTCACCAACTTCATAAAACAGTTGGACCGAGCTAGCGGTACTAGCCTCCCTACGTTCTGGCCTTGTTGTTTTATTGGTGAAGGCAAGCGTTCATGCACCCTCTCCCAATCATTTTTTTTAAAACCAAACTAACGGTTGGACTAAGCTAGAGGTGCTGGCCTGTCTTGAGTTCTGGCGTTGTTTTAATTGGTGAAGGCAAGCGTTCGCGCACACTCTCCCAATAATTTTTCACCAATCTCAAGCGGTTGGACTAAGCTAGCAGTGCTAGCCTTTCTGAGTTCTGACCCTGTTTTAATTGGTAAAGGCAAGCGTTTGCGCCCCTTCTCCCAATTGTCCTCTTTCACCAGCTGAGCTAGCGGCGTTGTTGTCTGAGTTTCTTTGCCTTAATTGGTGACGGCAAGCGTGCACGCCCCCTCCCCCAATTCTCAGCCTATCCTTTCATCCTCGTTTTCGTCCTATACCCTGGACATAGCTGGCAGTGCCAGGCCCTTTGCTGAGTTGCAGTTTTTTACTTTGATTGACTTATAATAATAATAATAAAAATAATAATAATCATTTTATTTAAAAGCGCCTTTCAGGACACCCAAGGACACTTTGTGTCTAATCTAAAAAAAGCTAAGTCTGGTCCCCTGGACATTCAAAGAACAAAACAAAACAAAGCAAAAAAATTGTAGAAACGTTTCGTCTTTCGTCCGAAAGACTTCCTCAGTCTGAGCTGCTGTATTCAGCTCAGTCTTATAAATAGCACCCTCTCACAGTGGATCAACCAGTTGGCTGATGACAGCCTGAAACCAGCTGCTCACATGATCAAGGAGGACCATCAGCCTAACGATGGATCGTTAGCACCCTGATGGTTGTTTGCTATTCACAGAGGGCTGAGTGATACTAGCAATAACAGCATTGTAAGAGGGGGACAGTTGAACCCGGAGGCCTCCACCTCTGTTTAATGATGGACGGTTTCTTTTCACAAAGATGGCCTCCTTTACTCCTCTCTCAAACCATCGTTCCTCTCTATCAAGGATGTGAACATCTTCATCCCTGAAAGAGTGACCGCTGGCGTGGAGATGAGTGTAGATCGCAGAGTCCTGACCTGATGATGTTGATCTTCTGTGTTGGGCCTGGACCATCCTTTTGGCCAGTGGCTGTTTAGTTTCCCCAGAGACTTGAGTAAACTGCCTAAAGTAAGCAGCATGGACGGCTCTCAATGCTGCACAGATTGTGGGGCCATGCTCCAGGCAGATGACGGTCATGACCTATGTCCTGCCTGCCTTGGACATGACCATCTGGTGGACACCCTGTCAGAGAATCCCTGCATAAACTGCAGCTTCATGCCTCGTGCTGTGAGGGTGGCTCGTCCAGTTTCACCCCGAGCTCGGCAGTGACCTCCTGCTCTCTGGGCAGGAGGTTCCACTTAAGTGCTCGAAGTGCTGGACTGAGGCCGCAGTCTCTGTGGCCCCTCCTAGGAAGAGGTGAGCCAAGTCTGATCAGGGCATCTCCACGAGGGGGGAGCAGCTGTCTGCAGAATTGGCAGAGATTAAGTCCCTTTTTCAGGCATGCCAACTGGGGGCTGAGCCTGTAGCAGCGACTGGACTCTTCTCCCCACCCATGCCTTAGCTGGAAGAAGATGTGTTATCCTTGGCTGCCTCTGCTTCTCACTTTTTAGGTGAGGAAGAGGGGCAGTCATCTTGAGTCTCAAAGACTGGTTCACTTTCTTCATCTCGGAGCGCAGCTAGTGGGTCAGGTGACAGCTCGATGCAGGACGTCATGCGTATGGCCCCGAGACAACTGCAACTGGACGTCCTACAACCAGAGGAGTCCATCCCTGGAAGTACCTTCTTTGGGCGCAGATAGGCCCCTCCTTTCTTTTCCGTTCCTCTATCGGAAGAGTACCTGAGGGAGACGTATGGTTGCTGGCGGGAACCAAAAGTCTTTGCGCACCTCTCCGTGGATGGCCGAGTGTTGGCGGCTATGCATGAGCCACCTGCAGCGGGCTTGGATCGCATGCCGGTGATCAAATCTGCTGTTGCCTTGCTTATTGCATCACCAGAGGAAGCGCTGTGCAGTGATGTTCGGTGCCCACGAGCTCAATGTCGCGTCACGGATGATTTTCTCTGCAGAGCTTATTACGCCGAAGCGCGTTCTGGCCGCCTCGGCAATTCTATGGCACACCTCATGTTTGCCCTCTCAGCATCCCTTCAGAGTACTAGTGGTGGGACAGCAGCAATGGGCTGTAGCAATGCAGCGCTTCAGGTCTTTGCACTGATGATGAGGGAACTTGGGCACATGATGTTCTTCTTGGTCCAGGCTCGCCGATAGGTCTGGTTGGCGCAGTCAGCATTGGCCGAGCCATCTTGTAGAACCCTCCATAATGTCCCGGTGATGCCGGGGGAGATGTTCGGTTCGGCTGCCTTGGAAACGCTGGAAAAGACTGTCCAGGCACGACAGACAAGGCAGCAGTTTTCGAGCCTTAGCAGGACAATGCCCTCTCCAACTCCACGGCATCCAAGGTGCCCGTCGGCTGACCCAACATTTGGCTGCCACCTCGGGGTCTGTATCGGCCTGGTGGTTTTTACCCTCATTCAGTTCAGCAGAGACCCAACAGGAGCTTTGGTGTCGGTCCATCAACCAACTGGGCATGTTCGGACCGGGGACTCTGCCCGTCCCCCACGACCCCTAGGAGCTGCGGAAGGAGACGGTGATGCCACCAGGCCAACCGGCAGATATTTCTCCCACCAGCAACTCAGTTACTGGGCTGCTCTTGCCGTGGACCCATGGGTGGTTGTCACTCTGACCCATGATTACTGGCTACAGTTCTGACGGCGGCCTCACATTTCACGCCGGGTCAAGATGACTGTAATCGCCAACCCAGTGAAAGCTTGAGCACTAGACCAGGGGCTTTCCACCCTCCTGGCCAAAGGTGCAATCGAAACAATGGACCCTCTGCAACAACCCAGAGGCTATTACTTTACTTTTTTCCTCGTGCAAAAGAGGACAGGTAGGTTTTGTCCCATTTTAGATCTGAGGGGACTCAACCAGTATCTAAGGGTGCTGTCCTTCCACATGCCCACAACAGCAGAGGTCTTTCAAGCTGCCATGAGGGGAGAATGGTTCACGTCTATAGACCTGAAAGATGCTTATTTTCATGTGCCTATTGTGGCAGAAAATCATAGCTTTCTCAGTTTTGCCTATCGGGGTCACCACTGGCAGTTCTGGGTACTCCCATTCTGGCTCTCTCTTTCCCGATGGTGTTCAATCGGTGCATGAGGCAACCCTCTCTCCTTTGCAGGCCTATGGAGTGAAGGTTCTGCCATACTTAGACTGACTTCTCTGCGCCCCTTCTCGGGCCTGTGCCTTTCGCGACACAAATCGCTTGCTCGCTCATGTGTCCCAGTTGGACCTCAATGTCAACCTAGAGAAGAGCTACCTGATCCCTTCCCAGATGATCACCTTTCTTGGGGTGGTTTTGGATTCACCCTCCATGAGAGCTCGCCCATCTGCTCAAAAGGTGGGCAGCATACTCCAGTTGGTCAGTCGGTTCAGGTTGGGCAGGCATCTTCCCTACGTTGCCTTCCTACAGCTACTAGGCAAACTGATGTCAGTCACTCGGGTGGAGCCCTTAAGCCTGCTGTCACTTTGCCCCTTGCAGATGTGGCTCAACAGCTTTTGACTGGATGCTAGGCTGCACAGGCATTGCAAGCTCACAATGACATGGTTATGACTTCATGCCCCGACTCCATGGAGGGACAAAGATTATTTGTCCAGGGGTGTCCCCATGGGAGTGGTAGTGTGTCACAGGGAAGTAGTCATGACAAATGCCAGCTCCATGGGATGGGGTGCTGTACGGCAATGCAGAGCGGTTCAGGGCCGCTGGGGTCAAAAGGACCGCTCCAAGCATATAAATGTACTGGAATGGCATGCAGTACGTTTGGCACTCAGGTAATTCCTGTCCCACCTGGAAGGCGGCCATGTTCTCGTTTGGTCGGACAACACCTCTGTTGTCTACCACATCAAACGCCAGGGAGGCACCAGGTCAGAACTTCTGAATGTGGCCAGAGAGCTCCTAGAATGGGCCTCTCCTCGCCTGACCACCCTACGAGCAGCATACTTACTGGGGTCTGTTCTGGGAGAGTTTTACCTTCACAGCAACATAGTGCTGATGATCTGGGACTGTTTTGGTCAGGCAGAGGTAAACCTGTTTGCAACAGAGGAGTCAACTCAGTGTCCCCTATGGCAGTGTTTTTCAACCACTGTGCCTAGGCACACTAGTGTGCCGCGAGTGATCGTCAGGTGTGCCTTGGAAATTATCAAAAAAGCCCCTCCCCCTTTCTACAACCTCTTTAAATTTAAGACCACATTGTTGTGGTACTGTTCGGGTGTATTTTTGAAGACATGTTAAGTGCAATTTGAAATAAGAAATATAAAATGTGATAAAAAATACATTTTTGTGTTTATTTCATTCCTATTCACGACACTTTGATAAGAATGACTATATATTTAATATAGACGGATGTGTATCTATGTTTACAATTTTGATTGGTGGTGTGCCTTGGGATTTTTTCAATGAAAACACTGTGCCTTGGCTCAAAAAAGGTTGAAAAACACTGCCCTATGGTACTCCCTTACGGGGGCGTCAGATGAGCTGGGCCAGGACGCATTGGCTCACCCTTTGCCAAGGGTCCTCCTATATGCCTTTCCACCCCTTTTTCTAATAAAAATAAATAAAGTTGTATTGTAATTTGGCTGACTTGTCAGAGAATCCTCAAGGAGGGCCACAGGATGCTGCTGGTGGCTCTATATTGGCCAGTACAAACATGGTTCCCACTGTTATGGAGTCTATGTCAGGGCATCCCATGGTATGTTCCGACCAGGAAGGACTTGCTATCTCAGTTGGAGGGACTGATACGGCACCCCAATCCTCAACATCTTCGGCTATGGGTGTGGCCACTGTGAGGCTAGGGCAGCAACTGACTGGAGTTTCGAGCCCCATCAGACGCACTATCCTAGGAGCCAGGGCATCCTCTACTTGTCAGCAGTACAAAAACAGGTGGCATCTGTTTTCCTAATGGTGTTCTGATCACAAAAAGGATCTAGTCTCCTATACAGTACCTACCTATTCTAGAGTTTCTCTAGTCTATCTTTGGTAAGGGTCGCTCTCCTTCAACGCTTAAAGTTTATGTAGCGGCAATATCATCTAATCATGCCGGCATCGATGGCCGTAAGGTGGGGAGCCATAATCTAGTCTTTTTTTCTGTGTGGTATCCATAGGTTGCATCCGCCGACGGCTCCACAAGCACCAGGTTGGGATCTGCCCTTGGTTCTTGAAGCACTGTGCCACCCTCCGTTCGAGCCTCTGACACACGCGGACCTCAAGTGACTTTCATGTAAGACTGCTTTTTTGTTGGCTATTGCCTCAGCAATCTTGGTTATACTATTAGCGGAGAGGATGTTGTTCCGCATTCGGTACCGAGCTTCCCGAGGGCTTTCACCCAGGTCCATCATAAATGGGAGAGAACAACTCCTTTTGTCGCCTGCTGTGTTCTGAAATGAGCTTGCTGTTTCTGTAGCTGTGTTTTGTTTTTTCTGTAGCTGTGTTTTGTTTTTACAGGGCAAGGTTGCTAGCCCTGCGCCCAACCCTCCTTTTGCAACCTGGCTTGGAACAGGCTTTGTATACCAGTGAAACATGGAAGATGTCAGTAAAGATGGGTAAGAAATTGGATGCATTCCAACAAAGATGCCTGCGAAAGATACTGAAGATTACATACCTAGATCGGATTACAAACGCAGAAGTCTATCGTAAGACACATACCATACCCATGAGCCAAACAATCAAGCTAAGGAAGCTCAAGTTTGCGGGACATGTACCGAGAATGGAAGCACATAGATTACCAAAGATTGCCTTCAACTGGAAACCACAAGGAAACAGAAAGAAAGGCAGATCCAAACTGACATGGAGACGATCCTTTAAGAAAGACCTGAAAGTACAAGGCTTCGACCCGAGCACGGTAGAGGTGATCGCCAAAGATAGAGATCAATGGAAACAGCTTGCCGCCCAATGCGCTCTCGAGCGCGGGAGGATCTAAGTCAAAGTCAGTGGTTCTTAATCTGGGTTTGATTGAACCCCAGGGGTTCGATGAGTCAGTCTCAGGGGTTCGGTGGAGCCTCTGCCACGGAGGTAAAGACACACTTGTGTAAAGATGTGGCCCTGCAGCAAGTGTTGGCTGCTAGGCATGTAACGGTTGTAATGGGTGTACCGAACCGTTTCGGTTCGGCACGTTCGGTTCGGTCCACCTGCGTACCGTTTCGGTTATTTTTTCACTCATTGCGACGCGGAACAAAATTTCCTGGGCGCGTTTCAGCACAGAGCTATTATCGCGAAGCACGCGCAGCTCGCTCAGCCTTTAGCCGTTAGCTTCTCACTGCGGTCTCCTGTTTGGGGAACGTTTCTTGTTAAAAGACGAGCGGCGCGCACATTCAAAGCTGTGTGTGTGGACTGTTGTTTCATGAAGAGACTGGCTCTGCAGCAGACAGCACGTCTCACGTGAACGCGCTTGAAACTACGTCATCGGAATGTGAACGAGCAGCTTGCAACAGCGCTAATAAGAACAGCTGCATTTAAACTACTTTTATCAGGTAAATCATATCAGTCCAGAGCAATAACACAAACTGTGAGTTTTTAAATATCTGAATCTCTGTCTGAATGTTGTTATTATGCGCAGGCTTTAAAGTTATTGATCCTCGCTACGAACACCCATCACTCAAAAAGTGCAGAACTTTATGAAAAAACTAAAACTGATAAGACCTGGAGCAAAGCCCTGCCCTAATGATGAGTGAGAGATTCAACCGTTCAAGAAGAGGTATTGTTCTTTTATTATATTATCTGTGGAATGTTCTGGAGAGTGATGTTAAAAATGCAAAATCAATGTATACATTTAAGAAAAAGGTCAAAAAGGACTTGCTCAAAAACTATATATGATGTAGCTTAGTGTGTTTGTGTATTACAGTTAGAAAAATTAAGTAGTTATTCATTTTGTGATGTAGTTTGTGTATTACAGTTAGAAAAATTAAGTAGAGTTATTCATTTTGTGATGTAGTTTGTGTATTACAGTTGAAAAATTAAGTAGAGTTATTCATTTTGTGATGTAGTTTGTGTATTACAGTTAGAAAAATTAAGTAGAGTTATTCATTTTGTGATGTAGTTTGAAGGTTATCATTGTTTGAACAAACTGTGAAATAAGGGGCAGATATAATAAGATTTCATCTTCTTTCTGCTCCTTTCATTTTATCCTACTTGTATTCTTGTATCTGATGAAACTGTTTTGTATTGTTCTTTTAAAATGAATGAATAAACATCAAATCAAAATTATCTAAATAATCTTTTTTATTCAAAATCATAATCTTATTAACTTTTTTTATTTTTTGTGTTTTATTTCCAGTCTGGGACAGACATCCACCAGAGATCACCTGCAGCTAAGAAGTGTGTGATGACTGAACTGAACTCTGAACTTTTCCAGCACCTGTCCCACCAAGAAGAGGTTGTGAGTAATGAGGACAAATACAGCCACACTGATGCTACTGGACAAAAACTTGATTAGTTAGATTGTAAACAGTCTGTTGCTGCTTATTGTTCTGACTGTTATTGTATTTATTAAGATTTTTATTATTGTTAAAATAGTTTTATTGTAGAGTGCTGTTTATTTAAAATATCATCCAAATGGGTCACTTTTATTTATTACTACAATACTGTACAGTACAAACGTATTTTTGGCATATTTTCAAAATAAACATTTTGTAAGTCTTTATTTTGTCCTTTTTTTTTTTTGTACCGAAAATAAACCGAAAATAAACCGAACCGAGCCCTCCTTGTAGTTGAACCGAACCGAAATGTGATTTTAGTGTACCGTTACACCCCTAATGGCTGCAGAGTCATCCTCTACAGTGCAGAGAATCACGCGATTGGCTGCAGCACTGATTGGCCGTTGCTTGGTCAATCAGTGCTGCAGGGAATTTAGTGTGTGCAGTAGTCAATGGCTGTCGTAGTTGTACGTCGTGTGTTTTTTTTCATAATATTTTAATCCATACTAAATATGTCAACAAAAAAAGAAGGTGGTTGGACGAATATGTACAACATGGATTCACGCGTGTCATGGAACGGGATGAACGGGATGGGAGTCAGCGTCCTATCTGCATGATATGCAATGCCAAGTTGAGCAACTCTAGTCTTGCACCGGTAAAACTAAAGGAACACTTCATGAAGCTGCATGGAGATGGGGATTACAAGAACTCAATGCTTGCTGAATTCAAGGTGAAACAAGCCAGATTCGATGAAAGGGCCACTTTGCCTGCTCTTGGATTTGTACCCGTTAGCAAACCGATCCTCACAGCATTGTACAAAGTTGCTTATTTGATTGCAAAGCAGGGTAAGCCACACGCCATCGGTGAAACAGTTATAAAACCAGCTGCGTTAAAGATGGCAAATCTGCTACTCGGGACAGTGGCCAAAGGTAAATTATCCCAAATTCTTCTTTCAAATGACACCATCAGCGACAGAATGAAGAACACGAGTAAAGACATCTTGGCTCATTTTGTGCACCAGTAAATTGAATTTGGAAAAAAAATAAATCATATTTTATGTATCACCAAAGAAGGGTTCAGTGAGTGGGCATATGAAACTGGTGGGTTCGGTACCACAAAAAAGGTTAAAGAACCACTGGTCTAAGTCTAAGTAATTGCCTCAGCAAAGAGGGTCGGCGAGCTACAAGCTCTCTCAGTCAGCCCCTCATGTCTCAGGTGGGGCCCTGAGGGCTCTGGTGTTGCATCGTGGCCAAACACAGCATTTGTACCAAAGGTGTTATCTCACTCTCACTGTAACCAACCGTTTCAGGTCGCTTTTGTAAATGAGCCCTCGAAGCTCAATAAGATTTACCTGACTAAATAAAGGTTGAATGAATGAAGCTGGCACGTTTTCAGCTTACACCTGGCAAGGGGTCTGGATTGTTGTGCCCAGTGAGAGCACTGGAGACATACGTTACAGCTACTGCCATTATACAATGTTCAGACCAGCGGTTTGTGTGTCACGGAGGCCCTAGGTTAGGCTATCCTGTTTCCAAACAGCGCCTCTCCCACTGGATTGTGGATGTCATCTGCCACGTCTACACCACAGGGCACGACCCCCTGCCAGTTGGCGTGAAGGCACACTCTACCAGGAGCATCTCCGCTTCCTGGGTTCTGCTGGAAGTAATATGTGCTGCCGCATCATGGGCTTCCCCAAGCACGTTCACCAGATTTTACAGAGTTAACATAGCCACCCCTCATCCCCTGGACCAGGTTCTTCTGCAAGGGTCCTCTGGGCCTCCTCAGTGAGGTGTGTGCTCAGGATTCCTAGTGACATTGTTGGTATTAGTCATTCAGTGCTTTCAGCACCGCCCTCTGGCAGTCAGTAGGGATGAAACAGAACAAAAGTTACATATGCAACTACAGTTCTATAATTAATTCAATAAATAATAATAATTAATTCAATTTATAACGCACTTTTCATTACTGAAAATCTCAAAGTGCTACACATATATTGAATGCTATACACACATTCATAAACCGGTGGCGGCAGACTACCATGCAAGGTGCTTTCCAGTCCTACCGGATGAATCCCGGATGACCGCCAGAGCTTCTCGGTCACTCAGAATCTTTGCATTCCGCGAGAAGATTCTGTAGGAGCAGAGCCGTGGATGACACCAGGCTATATAGCCTCTGATTGGTCATCCGTGTCACACCTGTGACTCCGTTGGTATTACTACTCGAACAGCGCATGCGCAAAGGGAACATTCAGTGCTTTCAGCACCGCCCTCTGGCGGTCATCTGGGATTCATAGAACCGTAGTTACATACGTAACTTTCGTTCCTCCTGCTGAGGAGAAGTGCGCGTGGCCGAGAATGCAAAGTGCAGCCATGGCTGAGAGGAGGTAGGGAGCTGAAATCATGACATTCTGTGCTCTTTTAGTGTTTAGAAACATTAGACGTTGAAACAAAAAACAAGGGTTTAAAATGCCTTAATGTAGAAACATTAGACGTTGAAACAAAAAACAAGGGTTTAAAACGCCTTAATATAAAAACAGACGCTGAAACAAAAAAACAAGGGTTTAAAACGCCTTAAAATTATATATATATTAAGGGTGTAACGGTACGCTAAAATCACATTTCGGTTCGGTTCAATTACAAGGAGGGCTCGGTTCGGTTTATTTTCGGTACAAATTATTATAATTTTTTTTTTACAAAATAAAGATTTACAAAATTTTTATTTTGAAAACATGCCAAAAATATGTTTGTATTGTATTGTAGTAATAAATAAAAGTGACCCATTTGGATGATATTTTAAATAAACAGCACTCTACAATAAATAAACTATATGCACAATAATAAAAATCTTAATAAATGCAATAATAATAATAATAATAATTTGTCACCTGTGTATGTTCCCATACTTGACAGACGAAATTGGTCTTCTGCATTTAACCCAACCACTACCAGGTGGTGCAGTGAGCAGCGTAGTCGCGCCCGGGGAGCTGGGGAAATAGATGTGCACTCATAGACACCCCAAGATGGTGTGCCGTGGCCGGGGTTCGAACCTGGGTCCTTCGGATAACAAGTCCGATTCTCTGCCACTACACCATCTTGGCCCCCAATAACAGTCAGAACCAGAACAATAAGCAGCAACAGACTGTTTACAATCTAACTAATCAAGTTTTTGTTCAGTAGCAGCAGTGTGGCTGTATTTGTCCTCATTACTGTACTCACAACTTCTTCTTGGTGGGACAGGTGGGACTGTGGGAACAGTTCAGAGTTCAGTTCAGTCATCACTTAGCTGCAGGTGGATTTACCTCTGTCACAGACTGGAAATAAAAAACAAAAGAGATAAAAAAAAACAAGTTAATAAGATTATGATTAAAAAAAAAGATTATTTAGATAATAATAAAACAATACCTCTTGAACAATTGAATCTCTCACTCTTCATCATCATGGCAGGGCTTTAATCTGGTCCAGGGCTTGTTGTTGACAACATCAGTTAGTTTTTTCATAAAGAGCTGAACTTTTTGAAGTGTTGACGTGATGAATGTCTCATAGCGACGCTCAGTAACTTTAAAGCCTGCGCATATAACAACGTTCAGACTTAGATTCGAGATTTAAAAACTCATACAGCTTGTGTTATTGCTCTGGACCGCTCTGATTATTACCTGATGAAGGAGTTTTAATACAGCTGCTGTTCACGTTCGGATGAAGTAGTTTTAATACAGCTCTTCGTTCACGTTCGGATGACATAGTTTCCAGCGCGTTCACGTGACGTGTTGCTGCTGCGTCACGCACTCAGCTGCTGCGAGTCTTCATGAAACAAAGTCCACACAAGCTGCGCGTGCGCTCGTCTTTTAACAAGAAAGTTATAACGTTCAAAAACAGGAGACCGCACGAGATGCTAACGGCTAAATGCTGCGCGTGCCACGCGAAAATAGGTCCGTGCTGAAACGCGCCCAGGAAATTTTGTTCCGCGGTGCATATATTCCCCTGTTAAGAACGTTTAATGAGTGAAAAAATAACCGAAACGGTACGCAGGTGGACCGAACCGAACGTGGTGTACCGGAACGGTTCGGTAAACCCATTACAACCGTTACATGCCTAAAAATATATATATATATATATATATATATATATATATATATATATATATATATATATATATATATATATATATATATATATATAATATATATATATATATACAGTATACACACACATACTAAAATAAACTACTACTTACTACTTGTACTACTATTCCTACTTTGCGGTTTTTCACTCATCGCGGGTCTTCAGGGTACGTATCCCCTGCAATAAACGAGGGACTACTGTATCTTCTCTTTGTCTTTTTCCTGGCAGCTGCATTTCTAACACGGAATTTACACTACATGCGTTCCGGCTCCGCCCCACTCCGCAGGTTGCAGCTGAGCGTCTCAAAGTCCAGTTTACACTACCTCCGCTCTGGTCCGGTCCGCCTGGATGTGCCGCTCCGAGACGCATGCGCGGGAATTGCGAGATCGCGCGATAAATCAAGTGATAAATAAAGAAGTCAGAACAAAACAATTCATTCGGTGGAAGAAGGAGAACAACAGTAGAGACAGCCTCGCTGTTTGGTTGTTGATCTTCTCTCATAAATGAGCGACAGGACATGGTTTGAGCGACAGGAAGTGATTTATTACATTTCAGAATAAAATACTTTTTAAATTTTTTTTATTTCTTGTATTGCGTTTGTAGACATAGTGTTACGAAACTACTTCCCTCCCCAGCTCGCTCTTATCTTATCACTGCTTAATGGAGAGTAGTGGTCGCAACTAAAAGTGTGTGATAAGAAAAAAAGAAAAGAAAGAAACTAAACAGGCACCTGACAGAACACAGAGTGAGGTTTGGGGCTTACCTCAAGATGTCCGATCAGAGTTTCTCCACCAGCTGACATCTTTAAAGGGGCGAGCCCGCACGGTGCTTCATCCGTCAGATGATCTGTTCATTAATTGTTGTTGTTGCTTTTCTTTATAGTTTTCCTCTTTTCTTAAAAACGCACCACTTGTGATTTTTCTGTAGGTGGTTGATTTCTGTAGGCGTGTAAACTCCCCACTGTCCAGCCGGTTCATCAGGACAAACCCTGTTCCTCCCAGCCAGCAGGCGTGTAAACTCCCCGGTACATTACTGCGTCCAGCCGTTCATCCAGGACAAACTTTTCCTCTTCCTCCCGGCCAAAACATCCGACGCCCCCCTCTGGGTGATCAGCCCGAGGTGAGGACTCTGTTCCCCCAGAGTCCACCCGCACCGTCTCAAATTGAAATCCTTCCTTTACACGTTTTCACATAGCAGCTCCCACAGCCCAAAAGCCTCACAGCCGCTCCCAACACACGCTACTCCATCAATCCATCTCTGCAGTCAATCAATCTTCTCATCACCCCCAGGTGTGCTGCCAGCTCAGCTAAAACCACTTGTGTGGCTGAGCCCCGCCCCCTTCACCAGTGAACTGTCAAAAAGGTGCCAAAAATAAAAATAACAAACAAACAAAAGACTGAAAAAAGTGTGCCCACGTAACACTTCCCCACCTAAACAAAAAAAAATATCCATATTTTTTTTATATATTTTTAATTTTAGCCCAATAAAATGTCCTATATCTTCATCCCATCCATCGCATGCTTGACAGTTTGACACTAGCAAACATTAAAAGTACAGCATCACAGAGCTCGTCCTCAGCCAACGTCCCAAACTGCAAAACTGATGGTTTTGTACTCAACAGTCTCTACATTAAAACCTAGTGTGGGGATGGACGTCACCATCTCTCCAAATTTAGGTTTGTACAGAATATCTGTCTTTCCTGCTGTGTCCAAACCCACCATGAATTTCCTCATCTCTTCTTTCCCAAACATTTTAATGAGACCTACAAACATATTCCCCATGGTGACAAAAATAAATAAATAAATAAATAAACTAAACGAAAAACAATTAAACCAAACCCAAAAAAAATAAAAAAATCCCACTAAACCAAAAAAGTTTAAAACTCCTCTCTTTTAGAAATTCCTAAACTTTAAATTCCTCCTTAATTTATCACTCTTTCAACAGGAATCAACGAAACACCAATATAATTTTCATGTAATTTATGGCAGCTTTTCCACTCCATACCTGCTTCCATAGTTTCATATCCCGGACGAGCCCCCACTTGTTACGAAACTACTTCCCTCCCCAGCTCGCTCTTATCTTATCACTGCTTAATGGAGAGTAGTGGTCGCAACTAAAAGTGTGTGATAAGAAAAAAAAGAAAAGAAAGAAACTAAACAGGCACCTGACAGAACACAGAGTGAGGTTTGGGGCTTACCTCAAGATGTCCGATCAGAGTTTCTCCACCAGCTGACATCTTTAAAGGGGCGAGCCCGCACGGTGCTTCATCCGTCAGATGATCTGTTCATTAATTGTTGTTGTTGCTTTTCTTTATAGTTTTCCTCTTTTCTTAAAAACGCACCACTTGTGATTTTTCTGTAGGTGGTTGATTTCTGCAGGCGTGTAAACTCCCCACTGCGTCCAGCCGGTTCATCAGGACAAACCCTGTTCCTCCCGGCCAGCAGGCGTGTAAACTCCCCGGTACATTACTGCGTCCAGCCGTTCATCCAGGACAAACTTTTCCTCTTCCTCCCGGCCAAAACATCCGACGCCCCCCTCTGGGTGATCAGCCCGAGGTGAGGACTCTGTTCCCCCAGAGTCCACCCGCACCGTCTCAAATTGAAATCCTTCCTTTACACGTTTTCACATAGCAGCTCCCACAGCCCAAAAGCCTCACAGCCGCTCCCAACACACGCTACTCCATCAATCCATCTCTGCAGTCAATCAATCTTCTCATCACCCCCAGGTGTGCTGCCAGCTCAGCTAAAACCACTTGTGTGGCTGAGCCCCGCCCCCTTCACCAGTGAACTGTCAAAAAGGTGCCAAAAATAAAAATAACAAACAAAAGACTGAAAAAAGTGTGCCCACGTAACAATAGTCATAAATGATAGTTTGACAGCATTTTTATACAAATAAATCCGTATAGAGCTAGGATTAGTCCGCCCGTGGTGATTTTATTTTGTAAATACGGATGTTGTGCTCGTTCCTTTTCCTGTTGGTGCGAGGTAATCTTTAAAAGTTGACTCCGGCACAGCTCCGGCGTCCGGCAGAAATAGGATCGAGGTCTATTTTGACGGACTGCCGTCCGCTCGCCGCCGCCGCCGTGCAGAGCCAGTATAAACTAGTGCATTAACAGAATAACCGAGTTTTCGACAGGTCGAGTGCTTTGACTTCTATCGAGGCTTTTTTGTCCAACTCGGGTACCCGTAGTGACGTCATCACGTGATAAAAACAGAGCGCGCGGTAGCTTTTAGCTTTTAGTAGACGCTACAAAATGGATTCCTTTGTGCGCACGGATCTATGAAGCTGGTCCAGTCTTGTCAAAAAGGTAAAACAGTTTATAATTTTATAAATTGCGCCACTCATTGAAACATCCTGTTGACGTTCTTTGCTTCAACACCGTAGTAGATTGTTGTGACAGCAGAGGGCAGTGTTTTATTGCAGGTCCCATATATAACACGGTTGAAACGGCTTCATCTCTCTCGTTTCACAAACAAAAAAACAAATATTCATCTCTCTAGAGCTATTAAAAATCTATAAACACAATCTCTAAAAGTAAACCTAAATTGCACAGCTGCAGGCGGTGGTACGGTGTGGCTGTGGCCCAATTTGTTTTTTAAGTTTCGGTTTTCATCGCCTTATACTTTCACTTTTAATATTATTAATATAACTAATAGTTTTGTTTTTCCTGTGACTTATGTGCAGTATGATAAATGATAGGAGCATAATAAATGCTCCCAATGCTTTGTTGGTCTTTTTTTTCTTTTTGTAAAGACGTTTTTAGGCATTTATATTTATTTATTTATTTTGCATCGTAAGACACTGTGACGTCATCGGCTACTCGAGCGTCGTTCGAGTTTTTTTATGTTAATGTCGAGGTTAAAAATTATGTACTCGTTCAACCCCTAGTATAAACGCTCTCATTGTTTATAATGGGTGCGTATTTGCTGCGGAGGTCGGACCGGAGCGGAGCGGAGCCGGAACGCATGTAGTGTAATTTGGGGGTAACATCCTTCTACCAATATACCCACTGTCCCCCTTCTGGACATGTCCAAACCTTGTCAGTCTGGCCTCTCTAACTTTATCTCCCAGTTGTTCAACATGTGCTGTACCTCTGATGATCTCATTCCTGATCTTATCCATCCTTGTCACTCCTAAGGAGAACCTCAACATCTTCATTTCTGCCACTTCCAGTTCTTTCTCCTGTCTTTTTGTCCATGTCTCTGTCTCCAGACCATACAACATAGCTGGTCTCACCACTGTCTTGTAAACTTTTCCTTTGACCTTTGCTGACACCTTTTTGTCACAAATCACTCCTGAAACTTTTCTCCATCCACTCCATCCTGCCTGGACTCTCTTTTTCATCTCTTTACCACACTCCCCATTTTCCTGGACAGTGGACCCCAAGTACTTGAAGTCCTGCACCTTTGTGTCCTCTGCTCCTTGTAGCCTCACTGTTCCACCGGCCTCCC
>JBBPBX010055723.1:3892-23007 GCA_038048925.1 Garcialebias charrua
AAGAAAAAGAAGTTCTTTGTGGTGAATTGGTTCCATATAAATTGAAATGAACTGATGTGCAAACAATATTATTATTAATCTTTTTACTATAGCTGATAGGGGTGTGAATCTCTCAGTGTCTGGCGAATCGATTCAATTCCGATTTTTGGTGTCACGATTTGATACAAAATCGATTTGTCGATTCAGAAACGATTTTTCAATTGAAATGGTCATAAATTTAGTTTCAGTTATGTAACTGGCAAGCTGAAAAGAATAAACAACAATGTAAACAAATGGAACATTTATTTAAAACAATAATTTTAGGTTACTTACTGTATCAATTTTTTTTATAGTTTGATATTTATACCAAAAAATAGGAACAAATAATACAGGAGTGCATAAAATTCTGTAAAGTAAATTACCAGTATTAGGTGGTAGTTGCCTGGATTTCTCTAAAACAATAAAATAAAAATAAAAATCTAGGAACAAATTTGTAATTCATCCATCCATCCATCATCTTTAACCATTTCTTCCTTTTCGAGTCACGGGGGTCACTGGTGCCCATGTCAGCCATCACTGTGCGAGACGCGGTGGACACCTGGACAGGTCTCCTCTAGCTGATACAGAAACTTCAGAAGGACATTTTAATTAATCTTTCATTCAACCTTTATTTAGTCAGGTAAATCTCATTGAGCCTCATGGACTCATTTACAAGAGCGACCTGCTAAAGAATGATGAACAGCAATGGTAGAATTTCCTTAAACAATAAACAATAGAAAAACATAAGAGAGAAATACTGTTTTTTTTTTTTGGACAAAGTATCAATCTAGTTATTATTATCAAGTAACTCTTTCTATGTCAGCCTTTCATAAAATGCATAAAATGCTGTTGAAATATAATACATAAAAAGTACAGAAAAATTTAAGACCTACCACTCAGGATGAGTTTCTTTGGCTTTTGTGATGTTGGCAGGCCCTATAATGGACTTCCAGTGGGCTACAGCGTCGTCACGAGCCAGCGTCAAGGCAACAATAGGGCCGGAGCTCATGAAGGCTGTCAAGCTGGGGAAAATGAGTTTCCCATACTGGTCTGCGTATAAATCACTACATTGCTCTGGACTCAGCTGCAGCATCCTCTTCTACCACAAAAATGATGGTTTTGGAAAATTCAGTGATGTGTACAGAGAAAGCTGAACATTATGCTTGAAAAATATTTACCATTTATCTTCAATTTTAAACTTTTGGATGGCCCAGATGTTTTTAAGAATTGTGATACACTTATTTGAAATTATTACAGTCAAAGTTGCTGTGGATTACTGCAGTTTGACAACACTATATGTATTGATTTATGTAAAGCATAAACAAAAATGGCAAATTAATTTGTATTATGCACTAGTGCTGTAGAATGATATTTCATATTGAGCTGCACCTTAATGTTTTTAACTGAAGACATTGGATGTGGAAATTATTAAAGAATAATTATAAGACAATGAAGTATATTTACTGATAATAATAATAATAATAATAATAATAATAATAATAATAATAATAATAATAATAATAATAATAATAATGAATTCAATTTATAACGCACTTTTCATTAATGAAAATCTCATTAATGAAAAGTGCGTTATAAATTGAATTCACTGATGCTTTTTTAGGGTGGCGGGGGGAGGGCGGGGGGAGCTCGTTCATGAAAATAACTCTGTTTTTATTGGCTGGTCAAAAACGGCCCGCTCTGGTTTTTATAAATGCTATTTTAACCACCGGGAGACGCCAGAGGAATATAGACCCCTTTCACGGATTGCGCAATACCGGAAGCACCGCCATGTTGGAGACACTCGCGCTGTAAACACACAGTAGTTGAAGTCAGAGCTCCGGTTTTATTTCTGATTTGACCATGTTCTCTGTAAAACAAACCTCTGTGAAGAAGACAGAAGCTGCAGGAGAGTATGTGGACCAGCTTCAGCCTGCAGCAAAGGAACGTCATTTGGATAAAATACAGATAATTGGCAGCTAAGAAGACCCGGTGTTACACCATATTCTGTGACCTATCGTATATTGTGACCATAGGGGGCGCTGTTGCATTTTTACATCATAGCCATAATTGTTAAAAAATATATTATATGAAGTTCAAGTAGCTTAATGTGTAATGAGAGTTGTTCATTTTGTTCTGTTACTTTATTATTGTTTGAACTAATTGTTTGAAAAAAGGGGCAGATAAGATTTTTTTCTTCTTTCTGCTACCTTTCATTTTGTTTACATTTTGTTTACATTTTGTATTCTTATCGTTTATGGGATTGTTTGTATTGTATTTTAAAATGAATACATTTTATAAATAAATATTTGATTAACACTATCATATTGTGTTACCATCTATATTTTCCTAATAGTCATGATATTAGTGATCAGATTTTACTTTTTATTCTTTGGAGGAAGGAAATAGAGTCAGCCTCATTCCTCCAAAAATAAAAAAATTAACATCTGCCCACTAAAATCACGATTATGATGGAAATATAGACGTAACAGAATACGACAGTTGTTAATCAGTTATTGCAAAGTATGATGCAAAAATGCAACAGCGTCCCCTATGGTCACAATATACGATAGGTCACAGAATATGGTGTAACACCGGCTCTCCAACATGTCAGAAGATGAGAGGACCTTACCAGCTGTGACCTACGCAGACATTGTGAATTATTTGGTGATTTATATTTAATTTTTAATTTGTCTGTGTACATATAAATATATTTTGGGTGTGTTTTTAAACACACACTAGCTATGTATTCTTATTGTAAATGTATGTGACTCATCACATCAGTCTGAGGATTGAAGCAAATTTTGTCAAAATGATCTTAGATCCCTGTTTTTTAAGCTACATTTGATCCCTGGATCAACCAGATCTGAGCGGTTCCAGAGAGCAATGCCTTGATTTTCCTTCTTAATCCAGACTAAATGTGTAAATGTGTGTTTCAGTTCATCTTATAGAAGCTCTGTGCAGAACTACCTCAATACATATTTTTTAAATAAACATGTGAAGTACAATGATGGCTGACAAGTGTTATTCAAAATTTTCAACTCTTGTACAGTGTTTCAACACAAATTATATAAATAACAGCTACTCTGAGTGTTTCAACACAAATTATATAAATAACAGCTACTCTATGAATCTAATTACAGTACGAACTTTGAGGTGCATTCTGCAGACATTTATCTTTTAAGATAATAGTACGAATGGTTGTCTTTATATAGACCTTTTTTTACCTTATAACTACTTTGAGTTTGGCAGAATATTTTCTAGTCAATACAAAAAGTGCACAAACAAAATGGTTAATGATACCGGTACATAATGTCATTTATTCTGTTTAAAAGAGAGGTTTTCTAAATCGACGTGAGCTATACAGTATCAGCACCACTATGTGAAACATATGTTGTAATATGTAAGTTGTCTTGTTTGCTCACGTCTGTGTGATATCCATTACAGAAAAAGCATAATCAAAATTACATTAATCAAATCAATACATAAACAATGATATAGTAATTCATGCTCAAATCAAAAAGGCGTTCAATACAGGATCAACTGGACTTTATTTGTTACTAATAAAGTCCAGTTGATCCTGTATTGAACGCCTTTTTTGATTTTATCATGTCCTGGACGACTGAGAATCTTCACCAGCATCATGCTCAAATAAAGAGTGCAGTGAATGAAAAATCATGTCTGCCCCATATTTGCAAAAACAACTTCAAAGTAAAGGTGGAACAATGTAAAATAAAAAAGGTTCACATCAGCTATCACTCTTCTATCCACTTGTTCTTTTTACAATTCATGCAGCTACTCATAACCCACCAAAGGTGATTAACCAAGGCACAGCACACAAAGCCAATCATATCGATTAATGCAACTTTTTCTGGATATCTACATGTTTGAAAATCAATAGGTAGAAGAGGGCCATTCAAGATTGTGTATTTTTGTCTAACACAGCCTATGACACGTTCAACATGGATTCTAACATGTGCTATTTGCCATGTTTTTTTTAGTTCTTTTTTGTCGTCGGTTGAAGCGTTCAGCTGCCAGATGTCATCCACCATCAGCACCAACTGCTACAGACTTCTCTGCAGCACACGTCTTCAGTGAAGGCACCCAGTCTGGATCATCCTTGCTGTACAATGGAGCACGTCTGCCTAAGAAAAGAAAAAACATAATAAAATAAAAATTACTTAAATGAAGTTGTAAATAATTGGTGTGTTCATATGCATATGAATTTCAAAACAGGATTTACAACATAGCACCGGATTGTCAGTTGTCAAACAACACAAGAACAGTTAATTTAGGTTATTGTATGTGCTTCTTACATATTTAGTGTTTGTATGTATTTTTTGCTTTTCAACTTGAGAGCTAGATGTGTAGTTTATCATGACAGTGCTCTTGTCATGAGTGTCATGTGCTCTTATGAATTTTGAATAATCAGCATAAACAACTCAACAACTGAAAGCTTTGTTAAGCTTTCAGTTGTTGAGTTGTTTATGCTATTTGTAAAAAACAAATAACTCAACAAAAAAATTTAACGTTCCATGTACATTTTATGCAGCACAGTTAAAGGATTGTAATAATAATAATAATCATCATTTTATTTAAAAGCGCCTTTCAGGACACCCAAGGACACTTAACAAACCAATTCAGTTCAAACATTATCAGTGACAAATTGAAATATAAAATACATAAGGATTATATAATATAAAATACATTTAGTAAAGTTAATAAGACTAAAGAGATGTGTTTTCAGGGCTGTCTTAAACAGAGAAAGGGAGGTGGTGTTTCAAAGGTCTGTCCTCGTGCTCAATAAACTTATGATTCGTGTAATGCCCTAATTCACTATAATCTACTGTAAGAAATATATTACCTGACACAAAGTGTGCAGAGCAAATTCGGATGTTGCTCAGTGTTTTTCAATCCAAGTTCTGGTTTAGGCTGGCAGCCACAGACGTCGACGTTCCTCTGATAACTGCTGAATTACTTCACCTTGATTTGTGATCACGAGTGGTAATCTGTAAAACAGAAGGTTTTTCTCTCAATCTGACCGATTGTGGCAGCCATGGACACGACAATAATTCACCATTTTTTGATTTTGTGTGACCAGACGCGACGCACCACTACAATAGCTTTGAGGCTAACACAGCTATGTCGCCAAGATGGCTACTTCCGGTATTTTTCCAGGGTTGATGACGAGCCGTGAAAGGGGTCTAATAGACCCCAATCGACCAGTTGGCTGATGTGAGCAGCTGGTTTCAGCTGTCATCAGCCAACTGGTCGATCCACTGTGAGAGGGTGCTATTTATAAGACTGAGCTGAATACAGCAGCTCAGACTGAGGAAGTCTTTCAGACGAAAGACTAAACGTTTCTACAATTTTTTGCTTTGTTTTGTTTCGTTTTTTGATGCAGAGGACCAGACTTAGCTTTTTTAGAGGTTCCTGTTTTTAGTTTTCTACATCTGCCTTATAATCTATCTGTTACTTTGACATCCTTGTTAAAAAGCGTGTACAGGCTGCACAGAAGTCTGTTGGAGTCAGTCTCCCCACCATCACAGACATTTACACCTCCAGATGCAGGAAAAGAGCCACCTGCATCATGAAAGACCTCACTCACCCAGCACACTCACTCTTTGCCCCACTCCCCTCAGGACGGAGGTTGAGGAGCATCAAATGTAGAACCACTAGACTGAGGAACAGCTTCTACCCTGAGGCTGTTAGACTCAATGAATAAATAAAAATAAAATAAAAATAAACACTGCAAAATATCACATCATGCTGATGCTGATCTGTTTTCTTGTTGCTGTGTTCATCTGTGACCATCTGCTCATACAGACTCATGTTCGTGCTGCTGTTTATAATGATGTTTTTCCACTATATTAGGGCTTAGTGTATTACTAGTTGATGTTTTTCTTAGTTAATTCTAGATGTTATTACTGTTTTTCTCTTGCATTTGTTGTTGGATGTAACTGGGACCCCGTGTACATAATCTCGTTTTCATCACATGTACCACATGCGGTGCAAATGACAATAAAGACTCTCTGAAAAAAAATCTGTATGCCTGTCTCTTATGATTGTCTGTTGTTGATTGTCCAAAGAAAATCTGCTGTTGCTGTTGTCATCATTCTTTGTTTGTAACCAGGTCCCTCTAGTAAATGAGTCCTCGAGGCTCAATGGGATTAACCTGCGAGTTTTTCCTTTCCACTGTGTTCGCTTAGGATGGGAGACGACGACGAAGTGATAACTCTAAGCAATCTGCTGGCTCCTTTGATAAATTATTATTAAATGAGTTTTATATACTGTATGTGAATTTTTCTGTGCCCACTTCTGTTGGCGCTACATAAATAAACTGAATTAATTAAATTGAATTAATATTCCCTTTTTAAGCTTATATATTTATGGATGTATTTATTTATTGTCAGTTTTTAATTACCTATAGATCTTATATTTAGTCTTAAATGTGTGCAGGTTTTATTAAGTTCCTTATCAAATTTAGTTGTACATTTTCACGTAATCTATCCACCTTATTCCTGTTCACCAGTGTGTGCTATATTAGTTGAATCGGGGGAGATTCCGTTGTGTCTTCGAAGGAAACAGCTAATGGTTAATTATTGGATTCATCTGAAAGGGCATCTTGACAGCCATCCTACACACTCTGTGCTACAGGACACTTGGGAAAGGCAAAGGAAGCTAACACTGAGCTTTGGATGGGTAGGGGCAGACTCTGCGAGAGCATGTGGTGTGTCTGAAGTTAAGTTTAGTCCAACTGTCATCTGGTCAAATGTTCCTTTTTGGCTAATGAAAGAGCCACGAGTGGACATGGGATTATTAAAAATTAGGAGACGAAACGAGGACGCAGAACTGTGCAGTCTTTTCAACTTTTATGTGGATAGAACATATTCGGAGTATGTACAGGTCTTTACAGATGGATCTAAAGACCCAGATTCAGGCAGAACTAGTTGTGCAGTTGTTGTCCCTGAATTAAAAATTGAAATAGGTAAGCGCACTTCAGACTTTTTAAATGTGTTTTCGGTTGAACTATACGCCATTTATCTGGCCTTAGAATGGACTAAATTGTCTTCATTACCCAAGGTGATCATTTGCAGTGATTCTGCTTCTGCCTTGTCAGCCATGTCATCAGGTACATCAAAAGCGAGACAGGATTTATTAACAAGGACTAAGATTTCCCATTCGCAGCTGGTTAAGGAAGGTAGGAGTGTTGTATTTATGTGGGTACCTGCTCATAGGGGGATTCGGGGTAATGAACTGGCTGACAGAATTGCTAAACGTTCCGTTACTAGAGACAGTGTTGATATACATATCCAATTATGCAAGACAGAAGGAAAAAGTATTGTTTGGTCACATGTTAATCAGTTATGGCAACAAAGGTGGGACCATGAAACAAAGGGGAGACATCTGTATGCAGTTCAGAATTCAGTCAACAGTAACAGATATCATGGAGGGAATAGGAGGGAGGAATCAATAATAACAAGATTAAGAATAGGTCATACAAATCTGAACAGTACTTTGTTTATTATAGGGAAACACGATAGTGGAAGTTGTGATTTTTGCCAGCAAACAGAGTCAGTGCAGCACGTCATTTTGGAATGTTCTGCATATTCAGCGGAAAGGCTGACTCTACTGGACCATATGAAACATGACGTCACGAGCCCGATCAGTTTGAAGAGCGTTTTGGAATGGGGATCTAGTAAAGGTGGACGCAAATACTTTATGTATTTCTTGACGTCGACAGGTCTAAGCAGAAGACTGTAGGTCTACGATTTTTTTTTATTTTTATTTTTTTTGCTTTGTTTTGTTTTATTTTTGGATGTCCAGAGGACCAGACTTGGTTTTTTTTTTTGGAAGACTGTAAATAGTTTAGGGATGGGACCATTAGATGGCGGTAATACACCGGAAGGTTGTAAGCTGCCGTTAAACCTCACGGAAGAAGAACCTTATTCCTGAAGGTGTCACTGTAGAAGCGATAATGTGCCGTACTTCCGTTTGACCCCGGAAGTAGAATTTTTGCATTGGCTCCTCGTTGTTTGCTTGCTAATCTGCGCGCATCGTAGAAGTTCTGTTGAAGTTCTGTTTTCTGTTATTTCGAGCTAATATTGTCACGAAGATGTCTTGAGGAGCTCGGGTACCTGTTGCGCTGTTCGTGGCTGTATGAATAATCACACGAAGCTGAATTTGTGGCTGCAACTAGTGTGTGTTGAACATGCTCCGAAAACAAAAACCTGCATCCTTCTTTGTGGCTGGGCTACGAGAAACCACCTGAAAAAAGACTCTGTATCCTCCAGATGATCGAGAACACCAGGTATGATTTAAGAGACAGCTTTTAGTGTTATGATTTTATGTAGTCAGTGATTAAATGATACTAATATTTTCGTTCATAACTGGCAAATAAACACACGCACCTATATGTATGCTGTGTGTGCGTTTATTTATACATATCTATCTATATATCTATATATATATATATAATATAGGTGTGTGTTTATATATATATATATATATATATATATATATATATATATATATAATATAGTGTGTGTGTGTGTTCATAAATGAACCCTAAAGTTTGTATACTGTACTTTTACTTTCAGATGGGCTTGATGAGAGTGTGGAGCTGCTCAACACCACCAGTCACATGCAGCATGACTGTTGGAATGTGGATTGACATAATGTCAGAACAAACCAACAACCTTATTCTATGGTTGCCCCGTGAAACAATTAAAGCAACATGTTTTGCAGAAAGCTAAAAACTTGGACTCCAGAAGTGAATCATACATGCAAATAACACTGTGAAATATTTATTGGCTGTTTCTCCCTCTGGAATAATCATGTTTATTTCAGATGCTTATGGTGGTAAATGCAGTGACAGGTATATAACACAGAACTCTGGGTTTCTGGACTATCTGCGTGCTGGAGATGAGGTGATGGGTGATCGTGGTTTCACAGTGAGGGACCTGCTGCAAGAGCTATGGTGTCAATGTAATCGTTCCAGCATTCACACGCAAAGGATGCCAGCTTATTTCAAGTGAGAAGTGAGAAGACATTAAATGTAAACATTTTTCTCAAACATGTACAGTACTGGTGTACTTGCTGTAAACGTAACACAACTCAACATGTTTTTTAAAGGATGCAATGTTAACTATATTACATTAGAAAAGTATTTGCTAAAATGATTCATTTGTTATGTACAATAGTTGACTGTTAACCTTCTTACAAGGTTAGTTTTTTGTGTGCACTATATCAGTTAATTTTGGATTAAACTACTGTTTCTATCTAAATGTCACTTTTGTCATTATCAAGTTTTTAAAGATCGTTTCCTGTCTATTTCATTATTTGTTTTCATTTACTGTATTTTATTAAAAGTTCTCAAGGTGCTTCATTTGTGAATCAGTAAAGTCTTTGTCAAAAGAAATGTCAAGCTCCAGGTGCTCAGTTGGTGTCCAGATAAACATCTTGCAGCTCAAAAGTCCAAAGCAACATCATTGTTAGCTGGACCTGGTGATGTGGAGTTTTAATGCTTAGACTGGGCTTTATGTTTGTTTAAATAAAGTGTCCCAGCTCTCTTAACATAACAGGACCAACCTTGTTAATGTGAAGATACTAATAAGCTTCAGAGCTTTTCAGATTGCTCATCGCTTCGCCATCTGAAGCAACTGTCAAAGTAGCTAAGTATGCTAGTAGCTAAACATGCTAGTCTACGTTATTTTCGGCCACTTCAAGTCGTCCTCCCACCCCTCAACAGCTGTAGGTAGCGGTAAAACAATATCTCCACATTTGAGTTGTGATAGTTTATGTTCCCACATATTTTATGACCTAAAACCTCTGACGAAAACCGGTTAGCGCGTTGCTAGCGTGTAACAAAAGTGCCGGTTCTGACTTTCAGCGGAAGTCGTTCACATAATTCGCGCAAGGCATCATGGGGCGTAGGAATAAGTTACCTGAGATCTCGCGATATTACGCGAAATCCCGCGTGAACATTTTTTCCGGACTCGAGATCAACAGCTAATTTGTCAACGTCAAAGGATGCTCCTGGGCTCGGTTGAAAGATAGCAGATCCGGTGGTTTTATGATTAGTTGGACCTGGCAGCTTGAAGGTTCACATTATGCCGAAGTTGAGGAAGAGCCAAACGACCCGGGCGAGGGAGTCGCGGCTGGCTATGCGCTTACTGAAGAAGAGAAGAGCCCTGACAGAGAGGGGCTACAAGAAGGAATGTCGTCGAGTTCAAGACCGGAAACGACAGCGAGTAAAAAGACGGAAAGAATCGCTAAAGGCTACAATGAAGACGAACAAAACAGAGGCGGCGTATAGCGGACAGGTAAGCTGCTGTAATAAAAATGTTTGGTTGAAAACCATGACTTATGCCCCTTTTACTAACGGTGGGCGATGTTCGTCTGTCTTTGTTAGCAAAATATCTCATGAGCACCGAACGGATTTTATTTAAACTCCCAGAGAGGACAATGGATGTATAGCAACAGTTTTGTATCGTCGGGCGATATGCATTCTTTCAAGTTATTCCACTTTTATTAAAAAGTGACATGCAGCCTTCAGGTTTGTTGCTGTCAGAGGAAATGGAAGATTCTGTGATCCTGCCTGAAGAAAATGTACAGTATTGTGCTCAAACTTTAAAGAACAGGATCAGGTGATGATTTGAACCAGGAATGTGCGATATGGCCTAAAATTCATATCACGATATGTATTGTGAAGGGTGGCGATAACGATATATATCGCAATATGTTTTTGGTATAAAACTTGCACTAGGAATGAAAATAAAAAGCATAGGGTGTCCTTTTGCCATAATTTATTTTGAAAACTGCTATACCACAAAATAATCTCTACGTATTAAGAAAAATTCACTACTAGGTCCAGAGAGTTTTTAAATAATTAACAACTCAAGCATTAGGCTTCTTTCTTGTAGTGCAAAACAGTGCAAAATATATCTTGTGTAGTTTTAGCCATAAGTTTTAATAATATGTTGTTAACTCTTAACAATTTCCAATATTGTCACTTAAGAAGTGAACAGTAACAGAGCAGCATTTTACACTGAAAACACTTCACCTCTAGAGGGCGTCTCCTTCAGCTTAAGGAGATCTGACAAGGCAACCAGTTGCACTTTGGTCCTGTAGGTGTTTAAAGTGCTCTATAAATAAAGCTGGTATGGTATGGTTTCCTCTGTGGCTTTGACCAGAGGGTCTCGCAGTAAAATCATACAACACAGCGCTCTGTTCACAGATCAGAGGGCAGGTTTCTCTAAAGCTGACCAACGCTTACTTTAACTTTCAACAATCAAAAAAAAAACTTTCAACAGAACACAGCGTTTTGCGCATGCGTCCGAATATGGCAACACTACGGCAAGCCGGACGAAGTTAGCTTATAGTTTTGCTACTTAGCACTCGAAGAAAAGACTTCAACACCACTTATGCACAGTTTTAAACTAAAAAAAGTAAAGATTAAATCGGACAACTCTGATTTTCTGCAGTTAGCATAGGCTAAATTTTTAAAGTTTCTACCGTGTACCGTTGACTTATATTACATAAAACATACAGGTAAGTCTTGTGAACCATCAAATACGTCAACATTTACATTATTGGCACTAAACAAATTGTATTAAATGGTAGTTTTGCTTACATTCGATGCAGAGGATCCGCGTTTTCACCCGCCTTCAGAATGGAAGTCCTGTCCAGTTTGAGCGCGAGGTAGCCGACCTTCCTGCGCATGCGCACATTGCGATGTACGGCCCAAAATATTCGGGTACAATTTATGCTATTTGTTATGCTGGAATTGTTACAGTCCAAAAGTAGGTAGTGTCGATAAGATTTACCCATTATATTTTAATTTAATTGATGCCTAATATATTAAGGTAGATTAAAATAATTTGCATGGGTAGTACTGTATTTACAGCACTCAAAAATCCTTTATTACAGTGTAGTTTTAAAAGTCATGGCTTTCTTCTCCGTTTGCACGTCCTATCCACACACAAACAGTTTTTGGTGAGAAAAACAGATAAAAATGCATTTCAATAGAGATTTTTTGTAAACTCTGTTTCTGGTGTCTCTGTGTGGACAGGAAACATGGAGATTTTCAAAAACAATGACGTAGTGGACTATTTCAAGCTCTTTGCCATCTAATGCCCCTTTTCCACTTGCTCAGGGCGGGTCTGATATTTTGGGCTAGACCCGTGTTTTAGGTCTTTTCCACAACACTTCGGACCTGCTTTATCCAACAATTCTGGCCCTGCTTCGCATGGGGGTCCAAGCGATCCGAGCTGTGACGTCAGAAACACAGTCGGTCACTGATTGGTCAGGGGGAGGAGTCTGTGGGGAGGAGTCTGTGGAGTCTTTCCAAAACAACGAATCCACCATTTTTTTCTACCGCCCGCCATTAGTCAGGAGCGTACTTTTTCGAATTGTTTTAGCTAGAAGAAATACAAATTATGTCCAATCTGTGGTCAAATGCAGAGGTGCAGGTGTTTTTGTGCTTTGTGGCTGACGAGAAGATCCAAAGCAAGCTGGATGGAATGATTAGAAATGATCGCCCAGCTAATAATGGGAGGGAAGGTAGCTTTGGACACAGCCACTGCTCATGAAGCAATTATTGAAGATGGTGAGTGTTTTCTAACTTTAAACATATTTTAAGATACTGATCCCATCGGTTCTGAACATACTGTATTTTTAACTAAAGAAAGAGGCTGACATCGATGCAACGATGCTATGCTAATTAGTAGGGGTGTAACGGTACGCTAAAATCACATTTGGATGATATTTTAAATAAACAGCACACTTTACAATAAATAAACTATACTAACAATAACAAAAATCTTAATAAATACAATAACAGCCAGAACCAGAACAATAAGCAGCAACAGACTGTTTACAGTCTAACTAATCAAGTTTTAAGTTTTTGTCTAAAAAGACCAACTTGTCCACATTTTCTGCTAAAAGCACAGATCTAGTTGCAGTGAATATCTCCAGTGGTGAAGAAAATCATCTCAATAACAACAGTAGCAGCAGTGTGGCTGTTTTTGTCCTCGTTACTCACAACCTCTTCTTGGACCTGCTCCCCCAGGTGGGACAGGTCCCTGGAAAAGTTCAGAGTTCAGTCACACACTTCTTACGCCAAAAATACACCACACGCGTTGCAGCTCCGCCCCGCTCCGGTCCGACCTCCGCAGCAAATACGCACCCTTTATAATCAATGAGATAAAGTACACTGGCTCCGCACGGCGGCGGCGAGCTGCGGAGAGCGGACGGCAGTCCGTCAAAATTAGAAATTTTTCTATTTCTGCCGGATGACGGAGCTGTGCCGGAGTCAACTTTTGAAGATTACGTCGCACCAACAGGAAAAGGAACGAGCACAACTTCCGTATTTACAAAATAAAATCACCACGGGCGGACTAATCCTAGCTCTATACGGATTTATTTGTACAAAAATGCTGTCAAACTATCATTTATGACTATTCTATGACTAAACTATTATATTTATGACTATGACTACGCCTACAAACGCAATACAAGAAATAAATAAATAAAAACGTATTTTATTCTGAAATGTAAACATCACTTCCTGTTGCTCAAACCATGTAGCTTATTTACGAGAGAAGATCAAGGCAGCAGTCTCTCTACAGTTGTTCTCCTTCTTCCACCGAATGAATTGTTTTGTTCTGACTTCACTTGATTTATCGCGCGATCTCGCACGTGTCTCGGAGCAGCGCATCTATTCGGACCTGAGCTGAGCGCAGGTAATGGAAATTGGACTCGCTCAGCTGCGACCTGCGGAGCGGGGCGGAGCGGAGCCGCGTGTAGTGTATTTTTGGCGTTAGCTGCAGGTGATCTGGTGGATGTCCCTGAAGAGGAAGAAGACAGCTGCTATCTCTGTCCCAGACTGGAAATAAAACACAAAGAGGTAAAAAAAAGAGTTAATAAGATTATAATTTTAAATTAAAAAGGTTAATTAGTTAATAATAATAATAAAACAATACCTCTTCTTGAACGGTTGAGGTGGTTAAATCTCTCTGTCATCATCATCTCTCTGTCATCATCATCATCATCATCATCATCATCATCATCATCATCATCATCATCATCATCAGGGCTTCAATAAGCTCCAGGGCTTGTTGACAATATCAGTTTTAACTTTTTCATAAAGTGCTGAACTTTTTGGCTGAAGTGTTGACGTGATGGATGTCATAGCGACGTTCAATAACTTTAAAGCCGACACATCAACAACATCCAGACGTAGATCCAGAGCTTTAAAAACTCCTACAGCTTGTGTTATTGCTCTGGACTGATCTGAATTACCTGATAAAGGTTGTTTAAATGCTGCTGTTAGCGGTGTTTGCAACTTTTCTTGCTTGTAGAAGACGTTCACATTCGGATGACGTCGTTTCAAGAGCGTTAACAAGTTAGATGTGTTGCTGCTGCTTTTCTTGCTTGTTGAAGAGACGTTCACATTCGGATGATGTCGTTTCAAGTCTGTTAACAAGTTAGACGTGTTGCTGCTGCAAATCCAATCTCCGTGAAACAACGTCCACACAGCTTTGGATGTGCGCTCGTCTTTTAACAAGGAAGCCATAACATTCCCAAACAGCAGACCGCAACAAAATGCTAGGCTGCTAATGCTGCGCGTGCTGCAAGATAATAGCGCCGTGCTGAAACTCGCCTAGGAACTTTAGTTCAGCGGGGCATGTACATGTATTCTCCCGTTAATAACGTTTAATGAGTGAAAAAATAACTGAAATGGTACGCAGGTGGACCGAACGTGCCGTAGCACATATGCTAACTGTACTCCGTTCTAACTGTATTTTATCCGGAACATATTTCAGCATGTGACGCTAAATTCCACACTGGACCCACCAAACCTCCCGGCTTCGCAGTATCATGCCCCTGCTCCGTCAGCTGAATCAACCACATCGCAGCCCAGCACCTCACAGAGCAGAACAGATCGTCAGACTTCAGTACATGGTAAGAACAGATGCGACAATCACGTTCCACATCACTTTATTTGTGACGATAAGGACATGCTTTTTATTTTATAAAAAAAAAAAAAATGAATAAATGATTAATTAATACTGAATTAGAGTCATAGTTTCTATATTTGTCATATGGTGGTATGAAATACACATGGCCCCAGTTACATACAACAATTAAATGTAAATTTAAACATTACATCGTTATTTTGTTTTTATGTTACCTTACTCAAGCAGATGTAATTTAGTGAGCAGGTTTCTACCCATTCGCTTTAACAGCCCACGCAAAACGTTTGTATTACTGTATTTTCCACAGTACATGTACACGTTGCACTACCCTATACTGTAGTCACATCAGTCCATATTCTAATACAGTGGATTATGCAATTACTAAAATTAAAGCTTATGTAATAAAAACTGACTTATGTATTGATTCACAAAATTGAACTTCAGAACAACAACAAACTGTCTTCAGTAGCACCTCCTTTTTTATGCATTTATTCAAAAACAGTATACAGGTAGTCCTCGTCTTACGACGGAGATCCGTTCCTATGTGGCGTCGTAAACTGAATTTCGACGTAAGTCGGAACATGCGTACATACTACACCTTATACGTACAGTACTGTATTTTACCAAGCACATAGCCTATCCTAACACAGTACCCTGTCAATCACTCATCTGCAGATGACTCTGTGGATTATTACAACCAATCTCTCCAGGAGCTTCTGGACCTACATGCTCCCCTGAAGTCAAGACTGGTGTCTTTCTCCCGTTCAGCCCCCTGGTACACTGATGAGCTGCGCAGGATGAAGGCAACTGGCCGTGCTATTGAGAGACGTGTAAAATCATCTGGTCTCTCTGTGCACAAGCAAGCGTACAAAGAACATCAGAAAGCGTACGCCTATTCGCTTAAAGAAGCACGCTCCAAATATTATTCCAACATCATCAACACCTGCCCTGGAAACTCTAAACAGCTCTTCTCCACAATAACTCATCTGCTTAATCCCATTAAACAAACTCATGAGGACTCTGTTCAAAAATGCAACCTGTTCCTCTCATCATTTAAAAACAAAGTTGACACTATCAGATCTCAGCTCCACAACCTCCCTGATCTTATGGTACATCCAGACCGAACGCGATTTCAACGGCAAAAAAGCTCAACACGCACGCAAGTGGACGCACTTTGTGTCCAGATCAAAAAGCCAGAAGCGAAACTACCCAGAAAACTGCTGCGCAGGGTTGCCAGATAAAAATTAATTAATCATCTAGTACTGTTGCTTATTTTTTATTTTTTTTAACCCAAACTGTCATATTTGCTGCGTGAGGGTCTGATAAGATTAATAATGTGTTGAGTTTAGTGAACATTTGCACTGAAAAGGGGTAAAAATAAATAAATAAAAAAATAAAATTCATGTTTATCTGGCAACCCTGCTGCTGCGGGGGTGTGGGGGAGGAGCTTACCGGTGTACCGAGTCGTCAATGCACTCCGCGAGGTGAGGAGCTCTTTATTTCTGTCTCTGTGGAGCAGACTTGACTGGTTGTGAAGGAATTGTCGCGAACACACAGCTACAATGAGTTTCTCTTCCATATTCCATGACTCCGCGGGTTTTTTCTGTGTTCCACAAACAATACGTCACATGCGCAATGGTTTCCGCGTCACTGGTTTCCGCGTCACATAGGGACTCTCCCCCTGACCCCCTCTCTTCTCCCCCGACTCTCCCTGATTGGTTGACACACCAACCAATCGGGTAGAGTTTGAGCGGCGTTTGAAAGTTGAACGGCGAAATCTTCAGCATGTTGGAGGCGTGCTTTGGAGGTTGACGCGGGTTCACGTGCACGGAAATCGCTCTCCAGCACGCTCAACACGCACGCGACGTGACGCAAGACGCCAGGAGGCTGCTGGAGGTGCGTCCCCCATTGACTTTGCATGTAAACTGGACGTTCCTGCAGTAGAAAACGCATTCGGTCTGGATTCACCATTAGTGTACCATCTACCCGTCTGCTTTCTGGGACCCTGAGCAGCTTTGATGAAGTCGTTCAGAGTGAGGTAGAGACCATCCTCAAGAAAATGAAGCCTTCATCCTGCGCCCTGGATCCCTTCCCCTCGTCTCTCATAAAATCCAATCACTCTGCAATAAGCCCATTAATCACACAAATAATAAACAAGTCTCTACAATCTGGTCATGTTCCATTGCCTCTAAAAACTGCCATCATTAGGCCTCTTCTGAAAAAATCTAATTTGGATCCCGACATTTTTTCTAATTACCGCCCAATTTCCCACCTCCCATTTCTGTCCAAAGTGCTGGAGAAAGCAGTTGCTGCTCAGCTGCAGGACCACCTACAACAACACTCCCTGTATGATGCTGGATCCCCACCGCACGCATCTCGCGCAGCCGAAGCAGCCACTTTACATTGAAGTCTATGGGGACGCGAATCTTGGAGCAGCGGGTCGTGTCGCGGCGCATCTACAGCATACAAGCAGCGCGAAAGTGAGCAGCAGCTGTTTCCTACTCCCGCGTCGCATCCGAGCAGCGACTGTGCTGCTCGGCAGCACAGCTGTGGAAGCACGGCATTCCGTGCTTCCACAGCTAGATTCAGCTCGCTGCTCAGCAGCAAACAATCAGGACCAATCAGGAGAGACTCTGCCATGTGATCACGCAACGACGACGGGACGGAATTAGGTGGGCACCGCGCGAAACGTTTAACAGATGAAAAAAATCCCGCGGTAAACATGGAGGAGAAACTTACAGCAGGTCGTCAAACTGGGGGCGGGTGACACGGAAGTACCGCTGAAAGCGCTCCTCGTCTGCGCGCAGCTCCTGGATCAGATGGTGAAATTCACCGAATCCATGACGCCTCTCTAATGTGGGGTGAATCCAGAATCGTCGTTGTGCACGGCGTCTGCGTGTTGCTGCTTTGTAGATTAAGTACAAGGCAATTCTTCGTATTGCGTCCGCCATTTTTCTGAGACCGGAAATAAACAAACACCGGAGCGGAAGAGGACCAACACGCTCCTCCTCCCACTGCAGACGCGTTAGATGAGGACAGTCATCTGTTGACAAGCAGCCAGTACAGTGCGTTTGGAGATTTTTGGAAGCGCGATATGCTTTAGGTGAGGATGAGGCATGAGAAATTCCAGTCTGGATTCAGAGCAGCTCACAGTACTGAGACTGCACTGCTGAGAGTAACAAATGATGTCCTCATGGCTGCTGACACTGGTTCTCCCTCCATCCTTGTCCTCCTTGACCTCACTGCAGCCTTCGACACTGTGGACCATAATATCCTCCTCCACCGTCTTCATGTGGAGGTCGGTCTCTGTGACATTGTCCTGGACTGGTTCAGATCTTTCCTCTCCGATAGGCTGGAATGTGTTAGCCTTGGCAATGCCACTTCCCAGACAGTCGGTGTCTCCTGTGGTGTCCCTCAGGGGTCAGTTCTGGGGCCCCTGCTGTTTTCCCTCTACATGCTGCCTTTAGGTCAAATTATCAATCAGTTCAACATTTCTTTTCACTGCTATGCCGACGACACACAGCTTTACATCAGGACTGGAACATCATCATCATCCCTATCTCCGTCTTCACTCACTGTTCTCTCTGCCTGCCTGGAGGAAATAAAGGCATGGATGAATCAGAATTTTCTTCAATTAAACTGCTCGAAGACTGAGGCCATATTGATTGGCACCCCTCACCAGATACAAACATCAACTTTAACAACAATCTCCTTCTCTGGTCAAGACATCCCCCTCTCCACCTCTGTTACAAATCTTGGAATAAAAATGGACTCTCATCTTACATTTGAAAATCACATTAAGCATCTGTTTAAAACCTGCTTCTTCCATCTTCGAAACATCTCCAGACTTCGCCCTTCTCTGACTTTTCCTGATGCTGAGAAACTCGTCCATGCCTTTGTCTCCTCCAGGCTCGACTACTGCAACTCCCTGTTTATTGGTATCCCTGGCAAAAACCTTCAGAAACTTCAATACATTCAAAACAGTGCAGCAAGGATTCTGTTGAGAGTTCGTAAATTTGAACATATTACACCCATTCTCCATAACCTCCATTGGCTTCCTGTCACCTACAGAATTCAGTACAAAACTGCTCTCATTACCCATCAATGCTTGCACGGCAC
>JBBPBX010055724.1:0-23006 GCA_038048925.1 Garcialebias charrua
AAGTGAAAAATAAATGTATGTCATTGCCTCAGTCAGTTTTTTTCTTTCTTTTTTTTTGCCTTTAAACAATTTGAATGAATATTTGAAAATGAACAAACTTTCTGCCCACATGACTGAATGCATTAATGCTAACATTATACCTTAATGTTGAGGAACAGCAATATGTTATGGAAAGCATGTTTAGATGCTGGGCCATAAAACAACTGACTAAGAAATGTTCATAAAATGCGTAAATTATTATGAGGATAATAGCAAATACACAATATATGATGAAAATGTTTAAGTTAATGCAATATGTACTTTGACCTAAAATTATCTTTGACACTTGGATGAAACTAGTGACTTCTGTTTCAGTCAGCGGTGGTTTATTCCTGTTTACTTCACTAGTAGCAATACTTCATTAACAGAAAGCATGATGCTTATAATTATGCCAACTAGTAATTACGGTAAATCTGATTTTGATTGTGATCTTTTACATGCTCACCTGCGAAGATGTTTACTCATGTAGTCGGGAAACTGAAAGTTATGCACCATAACTCATGTTCCCTGAAGGAAGGGAACAAGGTGCAACATACTTGCTATAGGAATTGCGCCCCGCGCGATTACCTGAAGGAATATACTCACGCCTTTACGGCAGGGGCGTCACCGCCACACCAGAGGCCCCGCCCTCTGGGTATTTAGGCAGTGAGCGCCCCTCCATCTTCCTCAAAATTGCACTTCACCGAGCTTCCAGCATTGAAAAGGGCCAGTTATGTTGCACCTCGTTCCCTTCCTTCAGGGAACATGAGTTATGGTGCATAACTTTCAGTTCCCTTTCAGTCATGTTCTCTCGGTGCAACATACTTGCTATGGGAACGTAATCCATTCACGCCCTTGAAATGCTCGGCAAAGTGTATGTGAGAGCATCCGTCTTAAAGACAGGCATCTCCCAGCTGCTTTCTGTAGAAAGCATATGCTAAGAGGAGAAAAAATGCCACATGTAAACAACAATATAATGTTTCCACTGGGCATAAATATGGCAAATGGAGGTAAAAAACCCAAGCCAGGCATAGGGTAACCTCACAGGCCCCTGTGAACTCTCTGAGTTTTTTTGTTTTTGTTTTTTGTATTGGGACAAAGCAACCAAATCCCTAGGTTCTCAGCTAGACCCCTTCAAAGGCTAAAAGTTGCCACAACTCTGGACGCGGGTGAAAGAGTTGACCATGCGCCTGAGTCAGAAGGTCCCTATGAGAAGGCAAATGCCATGGTATCCCAGATAACATTGAAATCAGCTCTGGAAACCACGTTTTCTGCGGCCAGTTGGGTGCTATAAGGATCAAAGAGAGAGCTCCCTTACGTACCCGTTCCAGTGTTGCCCCGATCAGAGGGACAGGTGGAAACGCATAGTAAAGTACCCTTGCTGGCCAGTCATGTGCCAGAGCATCCATACCCAAAGGGGCATCCGCTTCCCTCAAGGAGAAATAGAGGTCACAGTGTGAGATAGCCCTGCAGGCGAACAGGTCCACAGAGGCCCTGCCGAATCGTGACCATACATGTTCCACAATCCGTGGGTTCAGGCTCCATTCTGACGCTAGCAGAGGGCCCCTTGAGAGGGCATCTGCTCCGTAATTTAGTTCACCAGGGACATGAGTCGCTTTGAGTGACAGGATCCTTGATGTACAACAAGTGAGCATCTTTTGTGCCAGATGGAGGAGGGCCCAGGACCTTGTCCCTCCCTCTCTGTTGATAAAGGACACTGTGGTCCTGTTATCTGATTTTACTAGGATGTGTTGTCCAGCAATCAGACCTTTGTGGAAGAAGAATTTCAATGACAGGAATACGGCTAATAATTCCAGGAAGTTGATGTGTAATCTTGCTTCCTGTTCACTCCAAAGGCCGCGGGCATTCTGATTCCTACAGATTGCCCCCATCCTGATTTTGAGGCATCCGTTGTGATGACCACACGAGATGACACCCTTCCTAGTGAGACCCCATCCGTGAAAACGGACACGTTTCTCCAAGGTTCCAGAGCTTCCAGGCACTCTGAATTTATCCTAACCCTCCCCGTTTGTTTAGGCAGGTTGGGCTGTATCCATTGGTTTAGCCACAGCTGCATGGGCCGCATTTTCAGTAATGCGTGTGGTACACATGGAATGGCCGCTGCCAAGAGAACTAGAAGGCGTTGGCAGGTTTTTACAGGGACTCGATGGTCCAATTTAAATTTGCTCAGGCAAGAGCGAATGGAGGAAACCCGTTCCTTTGAGAGCCATGCTCTGTATTGGATGGTGTTGATCTGTACTCCCAGAAATACGGTAACCCGTGACAGAGTTAAATTGCTCTTTTGCAGGTTTATAACAAACCCAAGAGACTTTAAGTGAGAAATCACCTTGCAAGAGTGTAACTGGGCCTGCTTTCTGCTTTCAGCCAGAATCAGCAGGTCATCCAGGTAGTTCATGACCCTGAGTCCTTGATTCCTGAGAGGGGTCAGAGCTACGTCCAGACATTTTGTAAATGTGCGTGGAGCAGTCTTTAAACCAAAGGGTAAAGCTTTGAATTCATAAGCGATTCCCTCAAAAGCAAAGCGGAGGAATTTTCTGTTTCTTCCAAACGCCTATATGGAAATAGGCATCTTTTAAGTCTACTGTACATGCGTAGTCTCCAGATCTCACCGACTGGAGAACTTGTTGCAGTGTAAGCATCTTGAACTTAAATGTTTTAATCCTTTTGTTGAGAGTCCTGAGATCCAGAAGTGGTCTCAGAGAACGATCCTTCTTGGGCACCAGGAAGCACTTGCTATAGTGGTCGGAGAGCAGCTTGTGCCCAGAGACCACACTAATCACTCCTTTCTGTAACATGGTCGAAACTTCCTCCCTCCGCACGTGTACGCATGCGGGGTTGATCTTAGATTGCAGTACCCCTGTAAAGCGGGGCAGTCTGTCTCTTAGAGAATTGTAATTTGAGTCCGTGACGAATTGTTGTCATGACCCAATCATTTGGTAGGCACGCCTCCCAGGCCTGCGCATGCACACTGAGCCTGGATGGCATGTTGTGTTGCAGCCCGTCACATTTAAGAGCTAGAGGGGTGACCTTTGACCCCTCTTGCCTTCCTCCGGACAGGCTGGTCGGTCCGACAGGAGATACAGCGAGATCTAGCTCACGTGTCTCGCTGCGGTTCATAGTTAGACCACATGGTTGGTTTATAAAAATGGGACACGGGTCAAGAACCAGGGCAGTCTGTGCTTTGGTATTTTATTTTTATACATGTTTGAAACAGTGTTTATTTTGTTTACACATGCAATGGTCGAGTCGCGTTTGGTGCGCATACATATGACGCTCGTTCCTCGTAGTCTTTTACGAGGGGAGACTGGGCCCAATGGATCAGGTACCCATACCACGTGGGCGGGTAAACCTGTAAGATTGTCGGTTCGTCCTGTTTCATCAGGTCCGAGCCTGCTTTCCACCTGGGGAGACTGGCGAGATCCTTGGCTGTCCCTGGAAAGTTCCACCGCCACCTGCGGGATCCCGGAGCATCTATCGGGTCTCTTCAGTGGGGGGCCATTTGTGTTCTCCTTACGAGGGGGCAACGTTCTTTCTTGGCAACCCCTCGCGGAGGGCTTCCGCCTGTTTGCGTCTCTGTTCCAGTTTGGTCTGGACGCGTTCCAGAGCTCCCCCGAAAAGCCACGTCGAATCGATCTGGTGCTGGAGGAAAATTGACCTCTGGTTCTCCGGGAGGTCCGATAAGGTTAGCCAAAGATGGCGCTAGGCGACAACCATTTCCACCATCGCCTTGCCTTGGGAGATGGCTATTGTCCCCATCAAGCGGAGCACGAGGTCTGAAGCCCGACGGGCCTCCTCCACGGCTTCCGTTGCGGCCTGTTCGTCTTTTGCTACCTGGACATGTTGCAGCTTTTCCGCCAGGTATGCCTGCACCAATGTTGATACGTTCATTGCGCGAGCCGCAAGGCCCTTAGCTTTGTAGCACTTTCTGAGTTGTTTCTCCTAAGTGCGGCAGGCCTTGCTGGGCAACGTAGGTTTCATCCCCAAGGCGGCGGGGGCTAGGTGAGCCGCCAGAGTCTCCTCGATGGGGGGAGGGGTGCTGTCGAGGCTTACTGCTCCCATTCCCGCCACGTTGAGGAGCCGGGACAATGGGAGCATGATAGAAGCTCCGGGATCCTCCCAGGAGCGTTTGAGCTCCGTAAGGAAGTCCGGAAAGATGGGCATATTCTGTGACGTTGTTGGTTACTTCGCTTGGAAGTAGCTTCCCACTAGCCTCGTAGCTTGCTGGCGAGGCGTCGGGTTCGGCCACGTGATCTGCAGAGCATCCGGTGCCCTACGACACAAGTCGAACAGGGCCGGTACCGACAGGTCCAGTTCCGGGAGAATGTGCGCCAGGTTCTTGGAGGAATTCACGATTTCTCCCTTGTCACCAAATTCGGTGTCTAGGTCGGACACTTCAGATGTCGAGTCCTCGGCGGCACCCGAGGAATCCGACATTTCGTCCTCTCCGACTCGCTGCATTCCAGGTCCACGTTATCGGGTTCCGGAGCAAGGGGAAGCCGACATGCGACCTTGAGCGCTGTGCTTCTAGCCATGGATTTGGCCAGCGTGACAGCCCGTCGTCTCCTCACTGCGGCCGAAATTCGACGGCAGTGAGGGCAAGAATCGGGGAGTTCCAGCGCCTTCCTTGCGTGCAGAATCCCCAGGCAGACAGGACAGGCCTCGTGGGTGTCCGTCGCCGAAAGGGAACGGCCACAGCCGCTGGGGCAAGGGCGCGAGCGAGGACTCGTCATCCTGGTCTTTCTCCTCCTTGTCTTCCGTCTTCCTTTCTCGGGAGCCATGTCCTGCGAGAAGCGTCGAGTTGATTTGAAGATTCTTTTCTTCGAAGTTGTCTTCTCCGTCGTCTTTTCTTTCGCTCAATGGCCTGCTAAAGTTAGCAGGAGGTTATGACGCAGTTAGCGCCGTCGAGCGAAAACCTGCGGAAAAGAAGAAAACTTCGAGGGTGAGTAGAAAAATGCCGGACTAGCTTTCGCCAGCCCTGCAGTGCGCGGGAAGAATTCTCTGTACGCCCAGTGTAGGGAGCGAGTTCACCTCAATCGAGCGATGCGACAACAGAAAGGTCCCGCGAAGTTCAGGTGTTTAAGCGAGGCGAAGGGAAAAAAAGAGGAAGATGGAGGGGCGCTCACCGCCTAAATACCCAGAGGGCGGGGCCTCTGGTGCGGCGGTGACGCCCCTGCCGTAAAGGCGTGAGTATATTCCGTCAGGTAATCACGCGGGGGCGCAATTCCCATAGCAAGTATGTTGCACCGAGAGAACATGACTGAAAGGGAACTAAAATGACAACAGCTCACATTAATTCCTTGCTGAAGAGCCTTTTCTATGTAGAAATGTATTTTTAAAATAATGAAACAATACATCGTACAAAACAATTCAACCAGTCCAAAGAAAATCTAAACAATCTATTCATATAGTTGTGCAATAACCCCTAAGGCACTGCAAGTGTGCACCCAGCATCAAACTAGCATCTGTAATACAATCCATGTGTACTGTTCTGTCACACCCACAGCCTTTAATTCCAGCTTATAGGGTCAGCGGACGCACACAGCTGATCCAACTGATATTAACTGGGCGTTTTTTACGTCTTTTGACCAGTAGATCAGCGGACGCGCATGGCCGATGATGATCAGCTGATTCATCTGAAGCTTAACATGACTTTTCTTTTTTTTCTTTTCTTTTTTTTTTTACCTCTACCGTCCGGTCAAACCTGCCTCCTCCTCAACAAGTAGATTAACACAATATTATTTGTAAAACCGCATCAAAGAAGCCTGAGATGACATGCGCAATTATTTTGCAATCCGTCACCACGTTTTAAAAATGTATTGGCTGTGCTGGTGTATTGTTGTAACCTGTCACGAGAGCCACCAATAAAGCATGGCGAGCTGCATGTGGCTTGCAGGCAATGAGTATCCCTGCACTAGATGAAGAAAGTAAACTAACGACAGTAGGATACAATAGGTAATGTTCTACTGGAAAACCTTCTGCCACTCATGCTGACGGTACATTTATTCATACTACCAGACTACGTGTTGTGAAGAGGTTACATATACAGATCGTGTACTGTGTGTCTCTTCTCTTGCACTGATCATCTTCATCAAATTCACATCAGTTAATACTAAATCATTCAAGATATTTTGGCAATTTCTAAACCAAATGAACAGATTGAAAGAGAAACAATTAACAAAAACAGAAAACAAATAAAAGTACTTTTTCAAATAGTAATAAATACTACTTTTGACAACAGGTGACAAAGACAAAGAAGAAGAAAATAGTAGTAGTAGAAATAAAAAAATAACCATACACTTTAGCATCCTTTACTGCATCTCACTAACTCTGTTTAATAGCCGTGCACCACAGCTATGGATCGTGGAAAGTTCCCATCATCCTTTTGTCTAATTAAATCTGGTCTATGAGTGAAGTACAGCAGTTCCATGCAGGGCGCTGTGGGAGAGGCTGCTTTGCATGATTAGCCATTAAGCTGGATTGCTAGACCATCACAATGACACCAGTCAGGATATTAGCTCCTGACACACAGTTGTCCAGAATATGCAACTGCAATTACAAAAGAACATGTTGAATTTGCTTTCTTTAGAGGAAACCAGATAACTTTTAAGATTTTTATTTAATTTATTTATTTAGTTTTTTTTTGGGCAATAAACTTTTTTTAGTTGTCAAATTTTTCTTTTTTTAACTCAAATAACTGAATTAACATTTATGCTATTTATTTGGGAACACAATGTTTCCAGTCTGTACTTCCTTTCTGTTGTTACTGGAGCTGGTCAGGTTCTTATTGATTTTATGGCAGATGCCTTTGGCTGAAGCTAAGATTCCTAATATAATTTGCTTTCAGCAGCCCCCACAGTGCTTAGTCCCTCATATATAAAGCCCTCTGAAAACAAAGAATGCAACTTACTGATCTGCAATAAGCAGAGTGCTTTGTTTTACACACAAGCTAATGCATCCCAAGTGCCTGTCTGTCAACTCAAGAATCAGCAAATGTCCCACCACAATGGTTACAGTAACAACATAATTTTTTTAATAGAAAGTCACTGCGGCTTGAGGAATAAATATAACTACCTGACTAAAGCAAAAGACTTTCAAATGCAGGTGCATGGAAATTAGTTGAAAACTGATTTTAATCCACACACTTAGAAAGTAATTTAATATTGTGTCACTATTGCATGAAAAGGCAATGATGAAATGAAATGGCTCAAGACCATGGCCTCCAAATCCGAGGCCATGGTCTTGAGCCGGAAAAGGGTAGCATGCCCTCTCCGGGTCGGGGAGGAGGTCCTGCCCTAAGTGGAGGAGTTTAAGTATCTCGGGGTCTTGTTCACGAATGAGGGAAAACTGGAGCGTGAGATTGATAGGCGGATAGGTGCAGCGTCCGCAGTGAAGCGGGTGCTGTACCGGTCTGTCGTGGTGAAGAGAGAGCTGAGTCAAAAGGCAAAGCTCTCAATTTACCGATCGATCTACGTTCCCACCCTCATCTATGGTCATGAGCTTTGGGTTGTGACCGAAAGAACGAGATCTCGGATACAAGCGGCTGAAATGAGTTTTCTCCGCAGGGTGTCTGGACTCTCCCTTAGAGATAGGGTGAGAAGCTCAGTCATCCGGGAGGGACTCGGAGTAGAGCCGTTGCTTCTCCACATCGAGAGGAGCCAGTTGAGGTGGCTCGGGCATCTGGTTAGGATGCCTCCTGGACGCCTCCCTGGTGAGGTGTTCCGGGCATGTCCCACCGGGAGGAGACCCAGAGGAAGACCCAGGACACGCTGGAGGGACTATGTTTCTCGGCTGGCCTGGGAACGCCTTGGGATTCCCCCGGAGGAGCTGCTCCAAGTGGCTGGGGAGAGGGAAGTCTGGGCCTCCTTACTTAGGACCCCCGGACCCGACCCCGACAAGCGGAAGAGAATGGATGGATGGATATTGCATGAAAAGGAAACTAATACGTTTCAAATGTTTTGCCAAAATATATGAGCTAAAGGGATACAAGTACAACTGTATGAATGCAGCAAGCAGGGTGTGCTTGGTCGTATCGCATTATGACTTCTTTCAAAGCTTGTTTGTACCGGAGGAGTGGTCTGCTGCTGTTGTAAAGCAATAGGATGTATGCCCTATACATAGTTCCCATGTGACGTCACATCCGTGTTACTTCCGTGTGGACCCTCATTTCGAGAGGCAGAACAGGGGACAACGCGGTCTAATGGATGTTCATTTTTCACGTTTTTTTGTGTTAATTTCTAATTAATTGCAATAGTTACTTCGTGTTAGGTCAGTGGGTGTTCCAGTCGGGTAGACGTTTGGGCAACGCGCAGGTTTCACTTAATCCAAAAAAAAGTAAACGTGAAGGATTTATCTCATCGGAGAAGCTGACTGCAGCCCCTCCTCTCTCTGAGTCTGCTCGGAACTGCTCAGAAGACGTCGTGCTTTTGGCCGGTAAACAAAATATTCTACATAAATCATTTTGTGAAACAATGTTAGAGTACAACTGTCTGTGTGTTAGAGCTGTTTTTTTTTTTCATTATTTAGCAACACCGTCTTGCATGCTGTGGTTAGCTTAGCATCTCGCTAACGCGACAACGGCCTCCTCACGGTCTCGCACGGTCCACCGGGACCGGCGGGGAGACCGTCCCAGTGGGAGAAGGAGGACGGGAGCCAAGTCGTGCGGGCGACGCGTCGGTCCCATGGGACGTGCCCCCGCGGCCGCGACGGATCCACGCCGTCCGACCTGAGCTCGACGGACCCTCCGCTCCAGATGCTAACAACATGCTAACTTCCAACACAGGTAACACTCAAATCTAAAAAAGCTAAGTCTGGTCCTCTGGACATTCAAAAAACAAAACAAAACAAAGCAAAAAAAAAAAAAAAANTTTTTTAATAGAAAGTCACTGCGGCTTGAGGAATAAATATAACTACCTGACTAAAGCAAAAGACTTTCAAATGCAGGTGCATGGAAATTAGTTGAAAACTGATTTTAATCCACACACTTAGAAAGTAATTTAATATTGTGTCACTATTGCATGAAAAGGCAATGATGAAATGAAATGGCTCAAGACCATGGCCTCCAAATCCGAGGCCATGGTCTTGAGCCGGAAAAGGGTAGCATGCCCTCTCCGGGTCGGGGAGGAGGTCCTGCCCCAAGTGGAGGAGTTTAAGTATCTCGGGGTCTTGTTCACGAATGAGGGAAAACTGGAGCGTGAGATCGATAGGCGGATAGGTGCAGCGTCCGCAGTGAAGCGGGTGCTGTACCGGTCTGTCGTGGTGAAGAGAGAGCTGAGTCAAAAGGCAAAGCTCTCAATTTACCGATCGATCTACGTTCCCACCCTCATCTATGGTCATGAGCTTTGGGTTGTGACCGAAAGAACGAGATCTCGGATACAAGCGGCTGAAATGAGTTTTCTCCGCAGGGTGTCTGGACTCTCCCTTAGAGATAGGGTGAGAAGCTCAGTCATCCGGGAGGGACTCGGAGTAGAGCCGCTGCTTCTCCACATCGAGAGGAGCCAGTTGAGGTGGCTCGGGCATCTGGTTAGGATGCCTCCTGGACGCCTCCCTGGTGAGGTGTTCCGGGCATGTCCCACCGGGAGGAGACCCAGAGGAAGACCCAGGACACGCTGGAGGGACTATGTTTCTCGGCTGGCCTGGGAACGCCTTGGGATTCCCCCGGAGGAGCTGCTCCAAGTGGCTGGGGAGAGGGAAGTCTGGGCCTCCTTACTTAGGCTGCTACCCCCGGGACCCGACCCCGGACAAGCGGAAGAGAATGGATGGATGGATGGATATTGCATGAAAAGGAAACTAATACGTTTCAAATGTTTTGCCAAAATATATGAGCTAAAGGGATACAAGTACAACTGTATGAATGCAGCAAGCAGGGTGTGCTTGGTCGTATCGCATTATGACTTCTTTCAAAGCTTGTTTGTACCGGAGGAGTGGTCTGCTGCTGTTGTAAAGCAATAGGATGTATGCCCTATACATAGTTCCCATGTGACGTCACATCCGTGTTACTTCCGTGTGGACCCTCATTTCGAGAGGCAGAACAGGGGACAACGCGGTCTAATGGATGTTCATTTTTCACGTTTTTTTGTGTTAATTTCTAATTAATTGCAATAGTTACTTCGTGTTAGGTCAGTGGGTGTTCCAGTCGGGTAGACGTTTGGGCAACGCGCAGGTTTCACTTAATCCAAAAAAAAGTAAACGTGAAGGATTTATCTCATTGGAGAAGCTGACTGCAGCCCCTTCTCTCTCTGAGTCTGCTCGGAACTGCTCAGAAGACGTCGTGCTTTTGGCCGGTAAACAAAATATTCTACATAAATAATTTTGTGAAACAATGTTAGAGTACAACTGTCTGTGTGTTAGAGCTGTTTTTTTTTCATTATTTAGCAACACCGTCTTGATGTGGTTAGCTTAGCATCTCGCTAACGCGACAACGGCCTCCTCACGGTCTCGCACGGTCCACCGGGACCGGCGGGGAGACCGTCCCAGTGGGAGAAGGAGGACGGGAGCCAAGTCGTGCGGGCGACGCGTCGGTCCCATGGGACGTGCGGCCGCGACGGATCCACGCCGTCCGACCTGAGCTCGACGGACCCTCCGCTCCAGATGCTAACAACATGCTAACTTCCAACACGGTAACACTCAAAGTGCTGGTTCTGGTCCGTGTTCAGCCTGGACTGTTTGTTGGCTGTGTGTTATTTTAGTTAAACCTTTTTTTAGCTGGTTAGATCTGATTGAGACAGTTTACACATCTTTTTTGGATTTAAAGCTGTGAAGCTCTGTGCTGTGAAGCCGGTGTGCGCTCCTAGTAGTAATTAAATAATTAATGATATCAGAGTAACTACTTTGTGACTAGTTGTCCGATTCGTCTGCCATGATTTCTTTCTCAAACTCATTTAACTCCGACCACTGCCATTTTGCTCTTGTTCCTTGGTGAAGCTGTGGTAGCTCGTATTTTTGTCCGTATAATTTGCTCTGGTTGTTCGCGTCTGCTTGTTTGCCAGCTTTTCCGCCTTTAGATGTGGTGCGGAAGCCGGTATTGCCCAATACTGGGGGCATGTCTGGGAACTATGTATAGTCCAAAGATAAGACTGCTTTCGTTCAGAGTTATACATTTTTTAAAAGATTACTAGATACATTTATTCAAGTCTTTTTAGGTTTGATATAGAGTGGTGGTGCAGAGGTTAAGAAGGTGAGCTTGTGATCGGAAGATCGCCGGTTCAAGCCCCGGTACCAACAACATCAAAAATGTGGGTGGGATAAGTGAAACTGTCACACCTGTCTCCATCCTCATCTGCCCCACTCTGGGCCCTTGAGCAAGGCCCTTAACCCACACCATCTGCTCCCCCGTGAACCCTAGATATCAGCTCTCTGCTCCACATAGAGGGCTGTGGTTGCTCGGTGGTCTGTGGTTGTGTCAGGAAGAGCACCCGGCGTAAAAACAATTACCAAGTCTTCGTGCGACTAGTTCGCTGTGGTGACCCCTAACGAAGGGAGAAGCCAAAAGAAGAAGAATAGAGGCACTAAATGGTCAAAAATGTATCCTCCACTTGTAGTTTCCTCTGTTTTTAAAGACACAGTGTGCGTCAGACTGAAATATGTCCAGTGTTTTATTGTTATTTTTTGGTAGGGGAAGTTAATATTCTCTAAGAGCCTTGACAGCTGTTGTTGGATCTGAATACTCAGTCGAGTTCCATCAAAGGCTTTCGGGACATTATGATCCTTCTGTAAGTAAAGGCATCATCTGGAAAGGGATTTTTCCCATGTCAGTTCTAAAAGTTAAAGATGCATTGCTTTGAGCACCAAAGCAACCAGTAAACTGAATTTCACTTAAAGGATATAAAACAGATAGCTTTTATTTTTCACATATTTTTGAATAATTTATTTTGTTTGATTTTTTCTCCAATTCTTTGTACTCTCAAATTGTAACACATACTTTTGTTTTGCTTTGTTTTGTTTTTTGAATGTCCAGAGGACCAGACTTAGCTTTTTTAGATTTTTCTACCTGGATTATTGAGCATGCATCAGGGTAACACATACTGTTTCCTGGACACATATCCTAAGGTTGTAAAAATGCAGTATGCACAAACACTGGACAAATACATATTTTGCAATTTGATGCATTTTATGAGATTTACATTACAATCTATTGGTTGTAATATTTGAAACTGTCCCAGTTATGTTTGAAACCATTAACCTGTAGGAGTTCCAGTGTTTTCTTCCTACACAACTTCAACACCAGATGACACCAACCGGTTCACACCTGCGGCCCAATACCCTAATGAGCTGTACGAGTATAAAATGCATGACAGTGATGACTTCGCCTCAATGCTGATGCATTACCTGCCTACTGGTAGTTGTGTTCCTGACCACATATATGTTTCTTGAGTTTTGTGAAAACTAAAACCTTGTTCCTGCCTGTTACAGCCTCTAGTCCTATGCTTCGTCTGCATCCTGGACTGCCTTGTTCCCATCATGAACCTCCTAGTGCTTTCTCTAGTCATCCCTCACCTTCCACCACCTACACACCAATCCTTGCACCCTCTCTGGGAACTCCTCCTACAACTACTGGAACCAACAGACTCACCCCTAAGAGAAAACCCCTTTCTCCAACAGTACCGGTAAGCTATTATTATCAGAACCACCCTGAAAGAATCAAGCCATGACTGTCCTTGATCTCCAGGGGTCCAGTCCCTCCTACCCAGGTTGCAGCCTACTGTTTATTATCCCACTTTGTAAATAAAAACAGTTAAAATATTCTTTGATCTTAGAGTTACTCTTTTCAGTTGCTACTATCTGGGTATTAAAGTAAATTCTTACATAACTTTCATCAAACTATAGCCCTAAGTTACTAATTGTGAATATGCTTACTGTCAAAGGTTCCATTTGAGAGAGAGATTAGTGTTGTCAAATCTAAAATATGTTCTACCAAACATGTGGGACAATGTTGCAATCCATTACAATTGCCTAAACTTACATTTCCCCATGAGATTTTACTAAGCTTTGAGGCTGTAGTGTGTTTGAGTTGGATATACTGTCATCTCCATCTTCACTCACTGCCCTCTCTGCCTGCCTGGAGGCAATTAGGGCATGGATGAATCATAACTTTCTTCAGTTAAACTGCTCCAAGACTGAGGCCATACTGATTGGCACCCCTCACCAGGTACAAACATCTCCTATAACAAGACTTTCCTTTTCTGGACAAGACATCCCCCTCTCCACCTCTGTTACTAATCTTGGAATAAAAATGGACTCCAATCTTACATTTGAAAATCACATTAAGCTTCTGTTTAAAACTTGCTTCTTCCATCTTCGAAACATCTCCAGACTTCGCCCATCCCTAACTTTTTCCGATGCTGAGAAGCTCGTCCATGCTTTTGTCTCCTCCAGGCTCGACTACTGCAACTCCCTGTTTATTGGAATCCCTGGCAAAAACCTTCAGAAACTTCAATATATTCAAAACAGTGCAGCAAGGATCTTGTTGAGAGTTCGTAAATTTGAACATATTACGCCCATTCTCCATAACCTTCATTGGCTTCCTGTCGCCTACAGAATTCAGTACAAAACTGCTCTCATTACACATCAATGCTTACATGGAGCTTCACCAGATTATCTGAAGGATATTCTTATTCCATACTCATCCACCCGGTCGCTGCGGTCACAGAACAGTAATCTCCTTCACATTCCGAGAACCAAATTAAGGACCATGGGAGACCGGGCTTTCAGTGTGGCTGCCCCCCACCTGTGGAACTCTCTTCCTGACTGTCTGAGAGCCCCACAGTCTGTGGTTGACTTTAAGAGCGGCTTGAAGACCTTTCTTTTCAACCGAGCATACTCTACCTCCTCATGATTCTACTTTTGATCTTAGTTGATACTGTTATTGATTTTACTTGTTTTATTACTTGTTTTATTGACATTTAATTCTGTTGCACTTTGTAGCACTTTGAGATTTTCACTAATGAAAAGTGCGTTATAAATTATAAACACATCACTCCTGTCCTGTCCTCTCTACACTGGCTCCCGGTTCAGTTAAGGATACAGTTCAAGCTGCTGCTGTTTGTTTTCAAAGCTCTGAATGGACTTGCACCTCTGTACATCTCAGAACTTTTGAAAGTCCATCAGCCCGGCAGAGCTTTACGATCTGCCAGTCAACACCTGCTGGAGGTGCCTCGCTCAAGGTACAAACAATGGGGAGACCGGTCCTTTTCTGTTGCCGGCCCAAAAGCCTGGAACAGTCTCCCCCTTGAGCTGCGTGCCACCTCTGATCTGACTCTGTTCAAAACCAGTCTGAAGACCCACTTGTTCAAAAAAGCTTTCAGTGTGTAACTTTTATTACTTTTGGTATTTTAGTATGTAGCATTTTTATTTCCATTGCCTTGTTGTTGTTGTTTCTTATTCTATTTTCATTGATTTATTGTTCCAGTTTATTCATCTTTTTATCCTGTTAAGCACCTTGGTCAATGCAAGGCATTGTAGGAAGGTGCTATACAAATAAAGTTTATTATTATTATTATTATTATTATTATTATTATTATTATTATTATTATTATTATTATTATTATTATTATTATTATTATTATTATTATTATACTGTAAATTATTAAAACTTTTTTTTCAAAAGAAAGTTTGAGAAAGGTCAAAGAATTACAAACAGTGAAATAATGAGCAAACATCAACATGTTAGTTGCAGGACATCCTCTCATAACCCATTCACATTTTTATTTCAATGTTTGATACATGAAGTTATATCCATCAGACAATCACTTTTTTCTTCATATCTCTTATTTTTATATCATATCTTTTTGTTAATCTTTAATTTTACTTTGTCTTCAACAACCAACTTCATTTATATCTGATATCAACAGAAATCCAACATTACTGATTTTATTTGAGCCTGACATAACCTGTCATCAAGGTTTGTATGGAAAATATTGTTGCAGAATTACTTGCAATGAAGAATATTAATTAAATATTACTTAACTGTCATTAATATATTGCAAGACCACCCTTTAAAGGGGAAATAAATGTTTGGATAAGTCGACATCTAGAAACCTGTATTGGAATAAGAACAATGGCTTAGAAAAACTAAAGTGCAAATTTACTAAATTTTGTGTTGCGTTCACCCTAAAATAAGACATTGTTATCTCTTTACTTATCTACTAATGGTGTATTTGCATGTGCATGTGTATGTGTGTGTGTGTGTGTGTGTGTACATGTGATAATTTGAGAACAAGAGCAGTGTGACTAGACGTGACAGCAAAACAGGATTCAGTATATTTTAAGTCTATTTATTCCCCTGAGGTTAGGAACCATGCCCCAAATTTGCTATTTATTCTGACAATGTTTTGTTCCTTTAATGAAATCTTGCACTAGCAGAATATGCTATACTGAGGTCAAAAATAAATTGTGTAGGGATTTCCATTTCACTGTAATAGGTGGATATAGTACAGTAATTAAAATGGGAGATCCAAAAAATAATGATACATAGATAGCAGCCAGGAAAAAAATTTGTAGTGCCCAGTTTCTTTGAAAACCATTGCAATGGATCTGATAGTATATCACAACTGAAACACAAACACAGCAATACGCATAATGTCGAAATCTTCAATCCAAAAATATTGGAAAAACATGGCGACACTTTCATCTTGTGTCATCAGTCACACAGAACGCTTTAGCTGGCAAGACATGACCCACATGTGCCCTATCAAAAATCATTTTTTCCCTGGCCTTAAGACATCAGATGATGCAGAACAGGCAAAGGAGAAAAATAGACAGACACTAGCACTAAATTTGCCTGTGGCAGACTACTCCTTTCAAACCTTATGAGAGCCTTGCATGTACAAAAAGCCTGCATGTGTGTCTTTCTAGCTTGAAACAACACAAGGAAAACTAGCAAGTATAAAGATGGCAATAAAGACAACTTTAAGTTCAACACATCCTCCAGTCTAGTAGCATTGTGGATGGGCTATTTTCTATTTGACGTAAAGATTGACTTTAATTTATAAACAAAGCAGTACCTCTGCTTATCCCTTACCTAGTGCAATTACATCCTACCCTTCTTGAGTGTCAACAAAAAAGAAAAGAGAAGTGTCAATTACATAAAAGGCTCACTTTGTTTCAGTATTGTTCCTTATAAGAACTCAAACTGAGCAGGTGGCAAACTAATCTGTGTCTTGGGAGACAAATTAAGGCATACATAAATAAATAATGGGCATCATTACAACAATGGATTTAGTTACTTGATGTCTGGAAGAATATTCCTCTTCTTCTCATAACACTATCTATCAGCCATGTAATAGATTAATAATAGTAATAAATGTAGAGTAAGGTATTTAACCACTTACTGATTTACTATTATTGTAGATGCGCAGTTTAGCAGACTTTAATCTTGCACAAACTGCCACCAAAGAGCGAGTTCTTCCTTTTTCCGATACTAAGTTGTTTTTACTGTGATTAGACAAGAAATGTAATTTCACGCTTAGACTTCAATTTATGTTGGTCTACCAAAAATATAGACCTTTTATTGAAACTATCACAAAAATTACATAAACATTTGTATCGATATTAGCTCTGATTTAATAACTACGTTGACAAGAATTCAAATTAAAACAAACAGACAGTTGGACCTTTCTGTTGGCACATTACTTAAAGTTTACCATGATGAAAATAAACATAAGGAGGAGTTTAAGGAGGAAAGATAAAAGATTGAAATGAAATGGTTGAATCTTATCTTGAGATGTTTAACCAGTGATGGCACCCTCTGCTTGGTTTCGGCTGGACGTCCGTCCCGTGATGAAACACTTTTACCTTCGTGAAGATGATCCTGTCTCAACTCCGGTAAATTAGTCAAGCCAGACGCGCAGGCTGCTGCGTTTTACAGGCGACCACTTTCATCTTGCCACGGTCTCGTGAAGTCTGCGTCGGCCTCCCAGAGTGATGCCTGGTTCTGGTTTTGTTCAAGATAACTTCAGAAAGAGTGTCACCGCTTGGAGCTGTGACACTCGAAGTGGTTCACAGCTGACGTGCTGTTTGAACCTTTGCTGAAGACGTGGGCCTTTGGTGCCTGGCCGGAACGTACATCAGCTTGGAGAAAAACGTCCGTGCGTCTTCCCTTCTCCCCGAGAACTCTAAAACCCAGTGAGTGCTGAGAACTGAGTCCCAGCACGGAGACAAAACAAAAGGCAGGTGTGAAAACAGAGCACTCTCTGTTTAGGCACAGATGAATTGTTTTTAGAACGGACGGGAGACCGAAGATTAAGTTATGTCTAGAACTTCTCCTTCGAAACAAAAACAGTTCAAACAAATACGAAGAATTGTTCATTCAACTTTAGACACATTCTGCATAGAGCAGACAGTTTAAAGCACGATCATTCTGAGATGTTCTCTTAACTTTGTCATATTTAAAATATACCAGCTTAGTAAAATCATCATTGAAATGACAAAAATACTGTTTGATCAATTCTGAATTAACACACATTAAAGAGAAAGTTCAATCTGATTAATTAGTGTCCATTAATTCATAATAATTGTTAAAATATATAAGTGTCCATCTGTCTCCTTGAGGTTCAAGCAAGTGTAACACTGAGTGATTCAGAGAGGTGTAGAGAGGTGTACTTGAAGGTCAAGACAGAAATATCAGAGGCTAGGTGTATCACTACAGTCCCCCTTTTTGGAAGTCATCGCCTGTCCTTGGAGATGAGTTCCAACACGAAAGGATACCACCGAATGTCTCTGACCTCTATGTAATCCAGCAAATGGAAAAAGAAAAATCAAAAAGTTCAAAATTATACTCCCATAATGTTTTTGGAAATTCCATACTGTTCGTAGGTAATCCCTTTGCGGTAAGCTTTCAATCCTTTGGAAAACAAAGTCTGTTAACCCATGGAAAACTGAGTCTGTGATCCCTTGGAAAACAAAGTCTTATAATCCACAACGGTAAATCCACAACGATGGGGGTTATTGATTTCATCAGCAAGAATGGGTGTTAATCAGCATGTAGAGGGGATCCCTCGATTGAAGCAGAGGAGGCGGGCCTTGGATGAAGGTTGAAGACCAACGTTGGATCAGCAGGTCCCCACATCGAAGGTTGCAGGCTGGATGGCTTCCAGTCGGTGCCACCCTGGTTCAATGTGTCATGCAATTATGTGGTTTTAGGTGGGCTTATGATTGGGATTCTACATTAAGCCTTACCTATATGCACCTGGTATGTAAGCTATCATGGATTAGATCAGCTACAATTACCAATTAAGGGGTGGATCAATGCTGTAAAAATCAGATATAGGGATCTATACCTATAGAAATGTGGAGGGCTTCTGTAACGAAGGCCTCTTCTTTCAAACTATTCCTCCATTCATTATTTAGTTTAGGTTAAACTAAAATAAAAAAATGAAACTAGTTTGGTCTAAATGTCTGTTGTCTTTTAGACGAACGACGCAAGATTTGGTAATCCCTAAAAATTTTGAAGTCTATGGCGAGACTCATCAAAATGAATAGATCTAGAATAGAAACGATCGAAACGGTTCTACCTAAATGATTGGGAGATCAGTGTAGATTATAGTACCTTAAGTAGTATTAATCTACAATGACTCTTCAAAGATTGAGATCTTTAACAAAATGAACAGCATGTTGGCATAGTTAAAATCCATTTAAGTCTTCAACTTATCAACAATCAAAACCTCTTTTGGCTGGGAGTGTTCAGAAAACAATAACAACTTCAATAACACAAAAGTAGCAATTAAGCAACTAAAAACAACGTTTCACTACGTCAAACTCACTCTGGTCGTCAGATTCCAACGTGTTTCACACAAGAAAAACAGTTCTTAGCTTTATAACCGATGTCAATTAAATCCTCCAGATTTAAACGGTTGTTAAGGTTAGTTTTTTGTTGTGGTTATTATTCTTAGCGTTTCTAAGTTCTAGTTGGAACGGTTTCTCTTCGCAACTAGTATAGTTTAAACTGTTTAGTTTATTTACTATCCTGTGCTTGGACGACCTTGTTTTCCCATGAAGTCTGTGAGTTTGCGAGATCTTTGTCGTTTGTGGGGTTATTGAAATCTTTGTCCTTGACATGGGCATGGCCTAACATCACCCCCCTGTGGTCATGAGGGACCAAGCACACGGGTGTGGACGTCCGTCCATGGGCACGAGTTAGGATGCCATTGTTTAGTTTAAGCTGTTCGCGCAGTTTATGGGGAACCTTGTACAGGAACCTTATAGGTTTCGGCCAACGTACCTCTGTACGTTTACCTCTTTCTGCGTAATGCAGGTGTGTCACAACTGTCGGCGCCGTCGCAGGCGTGTCTCTGTCGTTGTGATGTATGTCTTCCCACTTCATGAATGAAGAGGTGCTCTTTGAGTCTGTAAGAACTAAGTCATTTCTGAGTAGTTCTAAATTCAAATGTCCTTGAACCAAGGTTTCATTGAAAGCTTGGATGATAACTGAATTACCTGTCCCAGAGGACAGCACAGCGTTCTCGGTGTGTGATCCTTGGATCTCTACACCGTCCTCTACCTGTGGTAGGAAGTGTGAGTCTGCCCCCCTTTTGTTTAAGGAGGGGTCCTCAAAATCAGTAACAATGAAGTCCAAGTGACTGTCAGAGTGTTGTAGACTGTCACCTTGTGGGCTCAGATGTCCTTGAACCAAGACTTCACTGAAAGCTTGGCTGTTTGCCGAATTACCTGTCCCACAGGACAGTACAGCGTCATCGGTGTGGGACTCTTGGATCTCCACACCTTCATCTACCTGTGGTAGGAAGTGGTCAGGGAGTGCTGAAGGTGTCAGCTCGCAGAGGAGGTCCTCGTGATGGGCCAGAGTCTGGTCCAATTGTTGAGTCTCCTCTGTCTCACCTGTAGTTGAAGGTTCACTTACCGGGTCTGTGGTCTCGGTTGGGGAATCCCATGTGACCTCAGCGGTACCTGTTGTTAGACAGTCAGTGTCCTGACCTTGGGGAGGTACCACGATTGGCAGTGGACTGCTCACTGTGGTCCACAATGTCTGATTGCCATAATTTATAATCGCTTCAAAGCGATTTATAAAATCTTGGCCAACCACAAATGGAGTCTGGAGTGAGTCAAGTTCAGACACATATACCGGATGGTATAGTGACATTTCGCCAATCCGCATGTGAACCATGGCTATTAGGGTTGTTCTCGTCTTTGCGAGGCCCTGTTGCTCACCATAAGTGTATCTCACAAAGGGTATTCGCCTGCCAACATCGTTAGCGGCGGTCCTTAGCTCCTCAAACAGTTCGGCTGACATGGCAGACACGTCTGAGCCGCTAACCAGGAGCGCTTCTTGCTCTAGGACCCCTTCCAATGTGAGTGGCAGGTAAGCTCTCTTAGCTATACCCCTTCTTACAAAGTGACACAGAAACCGTTCAGGTTTTTCCACACGTGTCTGTGTACGTGTGACTCTGTCCGTGTAATCATCGTCGCTGTCAGCATCATGATGGCTGTCTGCCTCATGACCTTCAGGATGTGGATTCTCAGCAATTTGTTTGCTGTCAGTATTTATGTCAGTGTTGACGTTGTTGATGTCAACTGTATGCACTAAGTTGTTGCAAAAGGCAGTGCTGCGCGTCGCTTCATCAGGTGGAACAAGGTTGTTTGTGTTATCATCAAGGACAACGTCATACGTTGTGTCAGCGTGGTCAACCACTGTAACATTCAAATCATTTGACAAACAAACCACATCCTCAGTCACGTCCTCGCGCGGAGGCGCCGTTCCATAATCTGGAGCATGTGTGACTCATTGCATGTCTCAAACTGTGCAGTTCGAGGGGCAGGGGCAGGAGGGCCGCCTCTCGTGGGTACATGTCGGGACAGACCACTTTTCAAAGGGTCACGGTTCCCAGACATCAACTTCTCTCGAAGTTCACCCACTGTGAGACCTAGGTGAGAACTCTTTTGGTTCGATCTGAACCATCTTGGTTCATCTAGAGAGCGAACACCTACCTTGTGTGGTTCTCTGCTCCTCTCAAGGTTTTCAACCTGAGGGGCAGGGGCAGAAGAACCTCCTGTGAACCGATCTGAGTCACTGGTCCAGCTGGAACTGATCTGTTGTTTGTTATCATGAAAAACCTGTGTCCTCTCGCACTTTGAAGGAGAGGGAACCTCTACTACTTCCTGCGAGTGGGATGTGACCTTTTGACCTGTACAAACCTCTGATGGTATCCTAGGTTGTATTTCGGCCTCAAAAACTGACGCAGCATATTGTCTTATCACTTCCATGGAATCTTTTTTGCAATCAACCTTGAAATGAACACATTTCATTTGAAAAGGCATAAGATTCATAATGAAAAGACGTTTAAACTCCATATTTTCCTCTAATCCAGGAATAGTTTTTCCCCCGGAGTAGACCGAGATTAGCCTGTCGTAGAATGACAGGGGATTTTCCCACTTATCCTGATGGACGTTCCTAGCAGCTAAGTAATTAGCATACGATGAGGCAGATTCCCCCAAAATGCGTGGAGCACGGGCAGGAATCCCAAGGCCCCCATCCATCCATCTAGGATAAACAGAACAAGAGGCCTCCTCAGGTGGTTCACCTGTTTGAACGTCCATCTTTGTACTGATGTTCTGTGAAAAATCAAATAAAGTGGGTCTCATATCGCAGCTTGCAAATATGCAAAGTGTATGAGCTGCTCAGAAAACATCCAAGATGTTAAATGAAATAAAAATCAGTGATGTCTAGTAATTTGTCGACCTGTGACAAGGTCAAACAAAAACGGCTGTCGTTGTGAGATTTTTTGTGAAAAACCAAGACAAAAGAAGCCTCATGTGTGATATTTTAAACTTGCAGTTTAAAATAAAAATAAAAACAGTTTGTTTTGCACAGAATCAATGATAAAAGTGTCAAATTTTATCAACAACAGACATGTCTGTATCAAATCTGTGTAACTGTCCTGCCATCAACATTTGATTATATGTGAAAATCAAATTAAAGTGTGCTGTGAGCACAATATTCTCAAAATGTTACCCGTTTAAAACAGGAACATTCAACATGTACACATTACAGGAAGACTGCGTCTTCTAATGTAACCAGCAGGGGGCACAGCGCTGGAAGTGAGTTTATCACAGCGACTGTAATTTCTCTATCTGACCGCTATAGAGGCGCTGTTATCACCAGCGAGCGAAGCTGCAGTTTTTTAGCCCACAGACATCTAACACGGATGAAAAGCATCAAGCAGACAGACCCAAAGCGTTACGTGATACAGCTGCAGAACCCAGGCTCACAAAAACGAAATCATGTGAGCAAAATCGGTTGAACTGTGAAACCATTTAAACTGCGTTTAAAAGAAATAAGGTCGGTCCTCATAAAACCGGCAAAATCGGCGTCACGTGACCTGGTCACATGGCGATCGGCAGTTTTTCAGAGCAACCGGCTCTGTCCCCCCACTAAAATCTCAAAAACACCGCGATTAAACAGTCTTTTCAAAGACAGTAATGGACAAACAAACACGGAAACTCGTCTGAGACAAGCAGCAAGTGAAATTTGACGAGGAGCGGGGCTTCACCCACTGCGCATGCGTCAAAACATACAGCGTAATCGACCAATCACAGCGAAGACAGAACTGTAGTTCTAAAACCCAAGTGTTCATGGGAAATTGTGTCTTCCAAACCTAACGCCACCCACTAGTGACGTGCCGTTCGAGCGGTGCGTTCACGGACCTGCGGTCTTTTGAACTCTAGCGAGGAACGGACTTTTTAACGTTCTAAAACAGTCATAAATATCGCAAAACACCGCGGTTAAGCCAGTCTTCGACGATATCACGTGCATAGAACTCAAACAAACACAAATAAACCGACAGAAATGTGTGCAAAAATGAATCTGACAACCAGAGTCTACAGAAACCAACGTTCTTTGAACACAACACACAATGGACCAATCACAGCGTTTTAAGCAGCCATCTTGTCTCGGTACCGTTAGCTTATAGCTCGACCCAAGGTTCTAGACTCCTCTTTCACAAAATAAACGCATTTTTACA
>JBBPBX010055725.1:3342-23006 GCA_038048925.1 Garcialebias charrua
ATATATAGATTGACCTCTGATCGTTTTTGCCAAAACAATGTTAAATTAATTAAAATTCCTCTCAAAAATAGTTTAAAATTAGCGCCTATTTTTCACATGATAAATATGGATTTTCCCGTCGCGCGATTATGACGTCAGACACAGACTCCGTCAACTGCGCACATTGATACAATGGACGAAGATGCAAAGGCATCCGTCCAATTTAGCCATTTAAAACGTTATATTTTAGCGGTTTGTCTTCAGAGAAGCCAAAGTCTGTGGCGGTTCTACTCACGGGCCCGTGCCCGTGTAAGATGGACCCTGGCCCGCCCTCCGAGCAGAAGCGGAACCAATGCTCATGGCACATACCGATACCAGCCTTGTTTACGTATCGATCCAACCCATGATGCACGTTGGCTTCAAACTATGGAATGGATTTCCTGAACGGAGGCGTGTCTCATGAACCCAGAGTAACAAGACCCGCCTCACATTCAGGAAATCCAGTTCATAGTTTGCAGGCAGCTACAAGCGTGAGGGGCTGACTGAGTACTCTGTTGGGTTTGTTTTGACATCGTTTGGAAAGAGCGGGTCGTTTGTTCATGGATTGTTTACATGGAGCTGGACGCTTGTTTCTTTCGCAAGATGGATTGTTTACATGGAGCTGGACGCTTGTTCCTGTTGCAAGATGGATTGTTTACATGGAGCTTGGACGCTTGTTCCTGTCGCAAGATCGGACAACACTGGTGAGTGCATGCTAGCAGCTAGCCGACTTTTCATCGTAACATGTGCGTTGTGTCACGGAAATATTTTACACTCAACACCGCAAGACAACAACGTTCAATGTTTGCAGAGCAGAGCTATATAAACACATCTGCGTCACATTAAACCGCGGTCAAGTTAGTTTTACGCCGGACATTCCATCGAGCTCAGGGCTTCAGCCAGCGGTGTGTTTTTCTTTTTCATGCCGGGTTGTGCGCACTGATTACGGCAGCTGTTTCAGCTCCCGCCTGGGAGCTCCGTGGCTTCGCATCATAATACAGCTACTAATATAAAGCATGTAAAACACTAAAAACGGGAACATGTCTGTGTTGGTTTATGCCAAGAACTGAAAAAAAATTATAACCTGCTGTTTACTCGAAATAACTTTGGCTTCTCTGAAACATAAAGTTATAAATGGCTAAATCGGACGGATGCGTTTGCATCTTCGTCTGTGTCTGACGTCATAATCGCGCGACGGGAAAATAGTATTTATCATGTAAAAAAAAGGCGCTAATTTTACACTATTTTTGAGAGGAATTTTAATTAATTTAACATTGTTTTAGCAAAAACGATCAGAGGTCAATCTTAATATATATATATGTTGTGCCATTTTATGGAAAGTTAAAAGATGATGTCAGTGGAGCTTTAAGATATCTCTAATTATATTCTGACTGGTCTAAATGACGTCAGATTTACCATTGAGTTGAATGAAGGCTTCAATTTAAGATATCTTGAAATGAATTTTGACTAGTCATAAGTACAATTCTAGATATCTCTAAGTTAATTTTGACTAGTCATTATTTACTTTCAAGATATCTTGATTTTAGTTCTGACTAGTCATAATTACAATTAAAGATATCTTAAATTACGTCATTATTTAAGATATCTTAAATGTATTTTTAGATATCACAAATAAGGTTTTGACTGGTGCAAATTAAATTGCAGATATCTTGCCATACAGGTGCACCGTCGAGTTCCAAAATACAAGTTGGCAAATATTCATTCATTCAACCTTTATTTAGGCAGGTTAATCCCATTGAGCCTCGAGGACTCATTTACAAGAGACCTGCTACAAACAAAGAATGATGACAACAGCAACAGTAGATTTTCCTTGACCAATCAACAATAGACAATCATAAGAGAGGCATACAGATTTTTTTTTAAATAAAGATGTCAAAGTAGCAAAACAGACAGATTATAAGGCAAATGTAGAAAATCAAAACCATGTTTTATTTACATTTTTTGTTTGTGAGCAAAATGTGCGTCAGAAACAATGGAAATAGATTGATTTAGTAATTGGTGCCTTTAAGTCTCTTGTTATGTCACTAAAAACATAAACTACGCAATGAGGCTAAAGGCAAAGTTTCTATACAATAGCAGAAGAGTCTGTTAGGGCTGTGGTTCCCAATATTGAGGCCAGGTGGGTCATGAAACACCACTTTGGTGTTCCTTGGTTATTCTCAAGAAATTTAGTGTAAAGGATATTGCAAATGTTATTTGTTCCCAAAATTATTACAGATGCAAATATCTTTATTTCTCCGTGACATATACAGTACGTCACATTTAAGTTTCAGATTTTATCTTGATGAAGAACAATTGACCAAATTGTACCAAATAAGATTCAAACATTCTGCAAGAAAGAAAATGAAGCATTTTTTTTAAATGAGCTTTTATTGGCTGCTTAAAAGGCACAAAAGGCTGCTTTGAGCTGGACAACAACTTATCAAACTCATCAGTATTCAAACAGAACAACTCCATAACTAAAACTTACCAGTCTCTTACCATATGAAGAAAAAACAAATTTCATGACAAAAATAAAAACAGAACAAGCTGATCAGTGACATCATACGCACAGACAAGAAGCATGTCAGTGTTCTGCATATTTTCACAAAAATATTTTTGGATTTTGGATTTACTTTCACACACACAAAAATAAATCGCTGCTACTTTTTACATTTGTACAATTTTTACTTCCTGCAGCTGTTTTCTAAAGTACTGAGCAACACAGTTTGTTTTATAACGGCTGATAAAAATAAAAATGTTCCCAATAGACTAGAAAGATTGAACAACATTTTGATTTGATTCTGCCAAGATAAAATGAAACAGATATTCAACAACCAACATTGACATTTTGTAAATGTTTGCACATTATACACGTAGCTCTGTATTGTAAAAATATTGATATACCATGTACCTAATGTTCACTTTGCAGTAGCAAAAACAGATCTACAAGGTAAAATGCATAACTTGATCTTGTTACATTCTGAGAAGCTGATGGAAGCATTGCTGCATTTACAGTGAGAACAAGTAAACAGCTCTGCAATACAGTGTGTTCTGGTTGGTGTGCATGCAATAGTGTTATAAACAGGTTTCAAATGTCTGACCATGCTGAGTAAAAAAACAGACATCCTTAAAGATAAGCATAAGCATATTGCACATTTCTTATCATTTCTTGATCAGGAACTGTTCTGTGACCTCATCCTGTAATCAGTGTTCAGACAAGTGCTTCTATTGTGTGACTTATGAAAGACCCAAGAACCTTCACACTCTGCGACACGAAGAAAGGTGGAAGAACAAGGGATCCGACCTTCACTCAGAAGCGGACACAACCACTAGTTTCTTCGGCGTTGTCAAAGTCGATTCCTTCACACAGGAACTCCTTTGAAAAGAGGACATGGGACCAGCATTTACAAATTAATTTGTTGAAGCAGTAGATTTAATTTGTGGCAACTAATTCGTTCAACCTTTATTCATACAGGTTAATCCCACTGAGCCTTGGGGACTCATTTACAAGAGAGACCTGAACTACCGGTAATAGCTTCTCTGGAAGCCTAGGCAATTCAGAAAATTAAACATTTGTGTAAGGTGAAGTAAATTAGCCATACTATTCAGACCTTTCCAATTCTGTCTTGTGTGGCCTGATTGAAAGTGGTCAGCTTTGACTGAGAGTTAAATGCGTGGACGTCCAGGTAATAACTGCTTCTTGTGTGGGGTCACATCAGTTCAGAAGGTGGCCCTACATCAAGGCTCAGGACAAATTGTGCTCAGACCACTGCATGCAGATAAAAGGGATCCAGACCATCGCCGAAGGAGGTCTGCCTGTATTCAGGACTCAGGACAAATAGTGCCAGGTCTGAAAGGAGCCAGTGATTTATTAAAAATATAGTCTGGATTCCTTAAGAGCACCAAAAACACCACCAGACTTTCAAAATCTACGGAATTTGTTTGATGTATATTGTAGTATAGTCTGGTGTTTGTCTGGCAATTCTGTTTACCATAAAAGTATTAAAAAGAGGAAGTAATGTCAAACCATTTTGAGGACATCAATTCAATGCGATTATTTATTAAAGTATGAAATCATCAATATGTGACCGTGTGTTCCTGATATGGCTACTGGTGCAAAAATAAGCTGACAACAACTTTAACTGCAGAAAGACATTAGAAAATCCTGAAAACTGAAAATCGTGATTTAAATCGTTATTTATGCATTTTAGTGCAGCGAGTTGAAGGATGGTAAAGAATGGAAAATGAAAAGTTGGGAACAAGTAAGTCTTCAGAATACTCACAGACAACTGCTACTTGTCCGAGTCTGTAAGACAGGTTTGGAGAAAGCCGAGAAAGAAAAAGAGATAGAAATGTGGAGAAGAGCAGAAGCACAGTACTCGCACGACAAGACCAACGATGACACAACAAACGCGTGTAGTTCTACTTTTTGATGTAGCAACTTCATTGTCTCTAACTGTATGATGATGGTAGAAATTGCAGGATTTGGAAACAAATTAAGTTATTTTGAACAAAATCTAGCATCAATTTCAATTGATTTTTGTTTGTCTTTCGCCAACAGTAAATTTTAACTTCGTAATGAGCTTTTGTCAGCAAAAATTTGGCATGCAGATGTGCATATTCAAGCTGAAAACTGGGAAATCACGAGGCGAAGGCCATGCAAAACAAACAAGGAAGGAGTGGTTCACGATGCACAGCATGCCCTGGGAAAGAAAAGGAGATTCAGGGATGAATTCCATGTATGTTAGTTGCAAGATGCATCACTATGAAGATCCAAAACTGAGACAAGGGAATAAAACACAGGGTTACAGCTGTGGCAGGAGGTGACTGATTACAGCTGAGGGTGACAGATTCAGAGGGTTAGCCTGTAACTCTGTCACTAACTTGGCTTTCCGGTCCCTCTGGCATCAGAGCCGATGGCGTAGGGGCGAGCGGTAGCCACGGGTGGTTGCCCACGCTGTAGAGCCTGGGCCGCTTCACCTGGTCGTGACTGGACAAGGGAGTGTAACTATTCCGGCGATGTATGATAGCCGAGCCCCTTGGAATGTTACCCTAGTTAGAGGACGAAATACCGCAAGTGTTAAAGGAAATTAGACTGGGGAACATTTGAGACCGAGGGACGCCACATACAGGACACAAACGAACAAAATGCCTGCACAAAACAGGGATCAACAGATAAGGTGGAGCCCTAACTGGACAGATAAACACCTGCATCAACAGAACTCTTTTTACAAAAAACATGGGGCTGAAATGAATCAATTTTGTCTTTTCAAGTATTCATGTTAAATTCAAATATCAAAATGCAACTAGAGTAAGGATGGTGATTAAATCTGCCAAAGCAATAAGCATGAGCAGCCATAGCCTCTACTGAGATAAGACTCAGGCTCACAGCTGAAATCAAGCAGATTTTTGAAGGTTAAAGACAAAGGGTGTCAAACAGAACAGGGGCTGTTGAAAAGGCATCAAGGAAGCAAAGCCTCAGAGAGGATCCTGAAGCAGCTGCAGCGCAAATGTGCTCAGCTAAATCCCCTATAATGTTCGAATCCAACACGTAAACAGAAGCAGCAACACATCTGCATTTGTTGCTGAAACTCACAAGCGGTCGGTCTCGATGAGTGTTTACAGCCTCCACGTTCAGGTGAAACATGTCCACTTTACAACCTAGAAGTTCAAAGATCAAATATAACCAGAGTGTGTTCACGTTCGTTGTTGCAACGGTCACGTTTCCAGGTGCAGACCTTACCGTATGCAACAGGAGTGAGTTTGAGCACCGTGTGCAGGGGGCACTTCATGTACGGAAGATCTTCTGTGGAGCGAAGAACAAAAGGGGTTTATAACTGGTTTCTTGTGAGATCTGTTGTGTGAATGTGTGCGTTCATCTGACCTGCGCCCTTGTCCAGGAAGTAAGCCAAGAGACAGCGCATGACAGCCTGGTGGCAGATAACCAACACGTTGCCCTGCCTCTCCAACTCCATGATAACTGGCTCCAAACGCTGTACCAGATCCTGGTAGGACTGAGAGGAAACACAAGAAACTAACCATTGTGTTGCAAAATGGACCGTTTTAGCATGAACAAGCTGCAGACTAGATCAGTTCTGGAAATAATTAGTTGTGAGAATCATTGCTGGTCACCTCTCCTCCTGGGTAACGATAGTGGTATTTGTCTTGGTCCCTCATCGTAAACTCTTCTGCGAACGTCTCCTGGATCATTTGATAGGTCATCTCCTCACATACACCCTGGGAAATGACAACAAATCATTTACTGTAGATGCTTCACTGTAAATATTAAAGGCAAGTTTCAAGTTTGTGCAGAAAAGCAGCCCAATCTAAAAAGAAATACTAACTTTTGAGCCTAAACCAGGTAAAAAAAAGAAGAAGCACATATTGGCAGTAATTATAAGCACCTCATCTGTTCTTGAGAAAACCATTAACGGATTTAAGCGAAATATGACCAAACTACTCTCGTTTCATTTTAGCCTTTGGTTGCTGGCCATAACACATCTAGACAAAGTGCTCAATCAGTTTTATATTAATGTTTTATTACTAAACAATCCTGACTGGAGAATGTTTTAGAATAAAATCACATTTTTGTTTGGTATATCATATACCTTCTCTATGGCCTCCCTAACAAATCTCTCCACAAGTTACAGATGGTCCAGAACTCGGCCTCCCGTGTCATCACTCAAACCTCCTACTATGACCACATCACTCCTGTCCTGCAGCAGCTCCACTGGCTCCCGGTTAAATCACGCATCATCTTCAAAATTCTACTCCTCACGTTCAAAGCTATCCACAACCTTGCCCCTCCTTATCTATCTGACCTCCTACAAATCTCCATCCCATCACGCTCTCTCAGATCCTCCTCTTCGCTACATCTCCATGTACCCTCTGCCCGCCTCTCCACCATGGGGAGCAGGGCCTTCACCTGCTCTGCCCCTCACCTCTGGAACGCTCTACCGCCAGACCTTCGAAACACCACCTCCCTTTCTCTGTTCAAGACAGCCCTGAAAACACATCTCTTTAGACTAGCTTATCATTAACTTTACTAAATGTATTTTATATTATTTTGTATTTTATATTCTTTATGTATTTTATATTTCAATTTGTTACTGCTAATGTTTGAACTGTATTGGTTTGTTAAGTGTCCTTGGGTGTCTTGAAAGGCGCTTTTAAATAAAATGATTATTATTATTATTTAAGAAAATCATACAGGCAAATATTTGAAGTACATTTAACACAAAAAAGCTGAATGCTTTAATTTTCTTACTGCAAATAAAACTGTTTTTAGTTTCTGTGACTGCAAGTTTTTTTAATTTTATTTAGGATAATTTGGGATGGAAATTGGTAAAATGATCACATCTAAACTGTCTAAATACAGTTTGTTTCTTCAAAGCCAACAAACATAAAGAAATTATTAAACTGGTGAGCTGAATGACTCTGTCCACTGACAGCATCGATCTCGTTGAGGATTTTCCACTGCTCATACGGCACTCCGAGCTCTTCGGCTGTCTGGATGGTCCTCCTCAGCTGACTCGTCCACACCTTCAGGTCTGACAGCCTGTGCTTGTCGATGAAGTCCCGCAGAGCGTGGGCGAACTGGGAATGAGAGACAGAGAGAGGCTTTCAGTTCATCTCAGCGGTAGTTCTGCTTCATCACCATCATCATCCTGTTTGGGGAGGAATGGTAAATGAAGAGGATTTGGTGAAACAAAGGTCAAGACTTGTGTGTGTTCAAGTTCAAGAAGGGTAATTTGTTTCACAGTTGATGAACACACAACATCCATACTAGACAAGACATTGACAGTACATGAAATCATCACTGTTCTTTGAGAAGCCTGATCACTACAGGGATGAATTAGTTATTCAATCTGTTGTTCTACATCTGGGCAGCAGATACCTGCGTCCAGATGGAAGCAACCCGAACTCACCACGGAGTGGATGATCAGGATCTGCCAGAATCACTTGACCTTGTTCACTGACCTCGCCTTGTGTAGGTCAGTGAGGTTCTGTAGGACTACGCCATCAGTTTTGCTGCACATCCTCACAATCCTCAAGAGTTGTGTGTGTATAAACTTCAGTTAAGTTTTATCCCTCCGAGCACCTTCCCATCTATAGACTCTGGCTTTACAGTTCAGAAGACGAGGGTTACGAAGGGGGGGGAGAAAGGGGTCGTACCTGTTTCCCCCGAGGAGAAAGTTCAGAGTCTCCTCCGATGCGTCCCTGGACGTTGTGGTTGCTCTCCCCGTGTCGACACAGGTAGATGGAATGGGAGTGCACGTGGATGTTCATAAGGTAGTAAACTATCTTGCTCTGAATGTAGTCCTGCACGCGGTTCACCAGAAAACGCTGTCCCACGTTGATCACCTTGATGAACGAGAGGTCCCTGTAGGAGCCAATGAAACGTGTTTATTGTCACCATCTAGTCTTCCTCTCCTGCAATGTCAGCAACAATGGGGAACCTGCAACCTTTGTGATGAAAAGAGCCACCACTTTGCTTACCAGTTATGATGTCTGGAGCTGCAAAACCTGCTACAGCTGTGTACTGTCAACTGGTGGCCCATGGACCACTACAAGTCTGTTGAGATAGCTTTTCCAGCCAGTGGGGGTGATATTATAAAATTAAAAAATGTCTTACTATTATTAACATTTATTGATATTTTTTACATTTTAATACAAAATAAAATATCAAATTCATGTAAAGAAGGAAAAATATATATATTTTTTAGCAATTTTATAAAGTGGGGGTGATATTATAAAATTAAAAAATGTCTTACTATTATTAACATTTATTGATATTTTTTACATTTTAATACAAAATAAAATATCAAATTCATGTAAAGAAGGAAAAAAATATATATTTTTTAGCAATTTTATAAAAATTAAAACACTGAGGTGAGCTCTGCAGGCCTCTTAATTGTTCATTTCAATTCAGTTTATTCACGTAGTACGGAGCCCCTAAAGGGACATGGGGAGAGAGAAAAAAAACAGATTCCTGAGAAACTAAGTCAGGATCCCGACTTAGTTTCTCGGGATCCCGACTTAATTTCTCAGGATCTTGAGAAACTTTCTCGGGATCCTNAGTACAGTATACATTTAGGCCAATTTGTTGGATATCAAGTCACATTTTTCAAGAAAAATAAATACTTTTCTTTACTTTGACTTTGTTTTTGTGTTTTATTCTTAGTGTTATTAAAATTACTCACCATATTCCTTCTCAGCAGCTTGTCTTAAAGACGTTCCAAAACTTTTTGGTGGTTTTGAGAGAAAGGTCTCACTGTGAGACTGGAAGTTGACTTAAAGTGGTTAACAAACTACTAGCATGATGTAGTTCACATGTTTTACGCCTTGTATTTATACTGTACTATCCTTCACATATTTGAAAATGACAGGAAATCTGCTAAAACTAGCCATTTTCATGGTCAATAATTGAAATAAAATTCAGTTTTATATTAGTTTTGGTCAAAGCCTGAAGGAGCCTCTGCAGGGGGACCAAAGAGCCACATGTGGCCCCAGAGCCGCAGGTTGCAGACCCCTGAGCTATAATGAAGGAGGACCAGTAATAGTGTGTTTACGGTTAATGTTAATAAAACAAAAACTGTGTGATTTCATGAATTCTTACTTGTCATAGTCATCAGGGTCTAACAGCTGATAAGTGACCTTGTAGCACTCAATGCGTTTCAGGAAGTCCTCCATCACTCTTTCTCTGTGGTTTTCAGGATAGTCCGGACTGGACACTTTTACTTCCTGCAGCAGACGTTCAAAGGCTGTGAACACGCAGGGCACTTCCTGCCTGCTCTCCCTGAGTGTTATCAGATTAGGAATCTGTACAGAAAGGAAGCAGCTGAGATCAAATCATACCAGAATGTTTGCGGCGATGACGTCTGGATCGTCACACACCGACTCGACGAAGAACACCTGTGTAAAAATAAAAGTCCTGAAATAGAGAACTACGCCAGTCGCCAGTACAGTACATTGGTTCATTAAAAGAGGTGTAGTCAGGTTTATTACTTAAACGCCAACGAGAACAGATGACATAACACTGTTTAACCTTGAAGGCGTTCTCCTTCACAAAATCCTGGATTAGATCCCGTCGTTCTCTCGTCGTGTTTGTTGCATCAAAAACCTGAAACGAGAGCAAAATGGGAAACGTTTCTTAGGATGTGGTCCCATTAAGGCTAGATGAGCCTCTGTTCGAGGTTTTTTACAAAAGTTCAAAACAAGTCAGATGCTTATAAAAAAAAAAAAAAGAAAAGAAGATGACTCACTGCAATTTGACCCCCCTCCTCCATCAGGTACACCCTCACATCCTGCAGAGCCACCAGAGCACAGTGCCTGCAGGGGAGGCAGAACACAATCACTGCTCTTCCACAGGCACTGGACGACACACTCTAAAAAGTCCTTCAGAGGCTTAGTAAATATCACTATACTGTATTTATAAGTTAGTTGACCTTAATAAAATCTCTGAACATCAAATAACTGATTATTTAAGTTGTGTATACTGAAATAAATGTTTAAAATTTGAACTTAGGCTTTTGTGTTGGATTCAGGTCTTTTTTTTTTTACACTTATTTAAGAGAAAATCTTAAGTAACTTGTTCACAAAATATCTTTCTTAAATTTACTTAATATTTTGTTTGAAACTGACTGAAAACAATGGAGAAATAGGTAACTATATTTATTAGTATCATAGACTGAAATTATTACGTACTCAAATCAATGTTATTCATTTTCAGCAACAACTTAACAGTTTAAGTCCAATGTGAGATGATTACACGTGGGATCAACATGCGGCATCATGGGATATCGTCTCTCTTTTGAATCTGCTCAACAACCGTACGGTGGTGGACACAGACAGCCACAAACCCACTGAGGAGGCGTCAGTAAAACTTACAGGTAAGTGGCTACAAAGCAAAAGTTGAAGTAATGTTAACCTGTTTAACCCACTCTCAGTTATTTTTAATATAAACCGTAGTACCCAAGCTTTCTTCTTATGCTAGTCAATCGCTTTTGTCAGTTAGCTAGAAGCCACGTGCGTGTTTCTGTAGGGGTTACCTCGCGGACTTAATTTTTAAGTAAATAAACTTAACAAGCGGTTAATACTTGGTCTTGTTTAATGAGCATATTTCCCTGTAGCCTTTATGAACCATCTGACAAAAAAAGGCGCTTTGTGAAGTGAAGACGGTTATAATGTCTGCGCAGGCTTGGACAAACGCTGACGATGAACCCCAAACATACAGAATGATCGTAGAAGAAGTAAAATCCCAAGCATTTTTCCTGTTCCCTGTTTGTTCCTGGCTGGAACGCCCTTCAGCGCTCGTCTCCCCTTCAGAGTGACAGCGGCAGCTTGTTTCATATCTGGGTCACAATTCAGCAGAGGGACGCTGTCAAGGGCCCGTCACGTTTTCATGATAGTCAAGCTTATTAAGAATTCAATTACTCCATCATCAGATAAAACCACGAGGGAAGAAGGAGGCCTCGTTTCTTCTGGGTAATCTTTGTGGAGAGCTCAGCAGATTAAAAAACACACAAGAATTTGCCATGTGCCTGTGTGTATCTGTTTAAGGTTGCACACACACTTGGCTGACCGTGGCTGAATACTGACTTGTGGCCAAACCTAAACAGCTTAGTCACTGTTGCAGCAGACGAGTCTGATCAAATGATTTCTGTACAAGTACAGAACTGCAGCAAAGATGCAGTTTTTCTGACCGCCACATGGATGAACATGTTTTTACAGAGGCTGCAGACGGACGAGCACAAACACACGACGAGTGGAACTCACTTTCTTATTTTCATGGCTTCCTCGTTGTCATGGCGGAAGAAATCGTAGGACTTGTAGGCTCTGACTGCCTCTCTGCGGTACACGCCCAAGTTAAAGACTGTAAATGCAGACAGATACTCACTGTGGTGACTGCTTTTATTGTGAAAAGCTGCCAGTGGGACATTTTCTTTTCTTAGATAATTAACTTCTTTAAAGTAACATTGACAAAGCCTTTTACTTCATTATACATGTATTAAACTCTGAACATTTCAGCATATATTATGTTACACATGCATGCCCCCCCCACACACACACACCGTAAAGTGAGTGTGTTTCTTGACCATTTAAAATATTAAAAATAGCACACTACTTCCTGTTCACAATCTGTTTATGAAATAAGTCAAACTGCTGTTTGATAAACGTCATTAGTTTCTGCTTGATCAGTGTAAAATAATAAATACACAATAAACTGTGCATTGTATGGATTGCATTTGGAAAAAGCTGTATAATCTTAAAACAAACAGCAGACATGATACAAATATATGCAGGATGTAGAATTTCTTTACAAAAATGGAAGACGTGCAGGAAAACACTGGAGATAAAAAATGAAAAAACAATTTCAATAAGTACCGGTATGTTAATAAATTTAACACTATAAAGATATCAAACTCTGATGAGGATTATTTTTTCATTCATGGTATATAATATATTTCCAGTTGGTCTTTAGTTTTTTTTTTTAACTACCGGTACTGTATATCTTTGACAAAACAAACATCTATAAATAAACTGCACTCAGGCAGAAAATTCACTGACAAATGCAGACGATCTTGTCAAATAGTAAACCAGCTTCACTGTATGAACTAAACCTGTTATTTATGAGTGATGGTAAATGCTTTATAAAGTGTTTCTACATTAATCAATAACATATTTATAAAGCACGGACAAATCTTTAAAAAAGGGCTCTCATTACAATAACACATGGCAAATCACAAGTCATATTTATATATAAGAAAATATTTTAGCTTCCATATCCTGTTTCAGTATATTTCACATAATTCATCTTTTTCTTATTTCCAATAAAAATAACATACATCTTGCCTCAGGTATGTAAATAAGATGCAGCTCTCTTGTCTTTTATGCTTTAAAAAAGAAAAAAACATTATTCAACTCGTGGACATTTCTGTCTTTCTGAGAGGTCAGCAACTTTCTGCATCATGTTCTTTTATTCTATTCAACCTGAACCTGGTTTTATTCAGGGAGACTATAGGTTTTACGTTTTAAATCTGTAAAAAGTATTTATATTTTTTTAATTCAAAAACCATGCTTGCTTTTTTATGTTTAAAAGGCTCTAATAAAGAGCTAATTTAAATTATTATTGTTTGTTTAACAAAAGCTCAGGACTGAGAGGATATGGCATAAAATACTACCGGTATACATTTTTTTAGTTATGCATTTTAGTCATTTTTAATTTGACAAAATTTCATCATGTGCACTTTGCTGATTTCATAAGCGTCTCACATATGACCTGTATTCATAACGTACAAGTCTTCAGTGCACTTTTACATAAGAAAATCTGCATTTTTTATTTACGCATCGTGTGTGAAGATATTCTGTAATTATTCATATGCACTAAAATACTCAACACATACAAATAGCATCTACAACTAATGTGACAGTATTTAGGCTAAACTTTCATGTGGATGTGAATTAACAGCTGGGAGACATTAATAAATAAAATTAATGAATACTCTACCTTTGGTTGGGACTCCGATCCAGTTCAGATACCGCGTGAGCTTCTTGGACATGTAGGTTTTTCCTCTTGCAGGCAGGCCGATCATTACGATCACTGTTGGAGAGTTTGTCATGTAGGAGGCCCACGCTGCAACAAGCAGAAATCAACACCAAGTATAAATGTTTAGTTTAGTTTATTTATTCATTCATTTTATAATAAAACACAAAACAATTAACATATACAATATAATAAGAAAAAAAAGAAAGGCAGCAGATGCCCCTTATTCAATAAACAATTCAAACAACCAATTTCTTTAAATATCAAAACAAAATTAACAACTAATTTTACTTCCTTTATCTCATACTTCAGATATATGTTTTTAACAATTTAACCTTAACCATTCTTTTAAATACAAACATTGATTTAGCTTCTTTAACGTCTCCAAGTCATTCCACATCCCAACTCCCTGAATTATGGTAGACCTCCCTTTAAACTATATGGAGGTTTCAAAAACACATCTGTCCCCTTAAGATTAAACTTACTCTTTTAACAAAATACATTTGGACATTTGAAGGCATGTGTATTATTCTGAGCTCTAGCTCTACACATAACTGACAAAATATTATAATCCACCAAATCATAGAACTTTTATTTTGAAATATGTTAAAAATAAAAATGTGTGTTTACACCTGCTTTACAACTGAAGATCAAACTACAAAAATCTTGGCCTTTATAGATACAGTATTAATGTAAGTTTGATTATTGGAGAATCAAAGTGCCTTTCTGTTGCACAAACTTCTGTCTCTTTGGACACAAACACCACGATGGGTCTGAGTTCAACAACCAGAAGAAGACATGAGGGAATAAAAAGTAATTTTCTTGTGGACAATGAGTATTATTATCCCACCACTGCTCAAACCAACTCTCTTCAAATTAAATCCCAGCCTGAATGAAGGAGGTGATTAAAAATACATTTGCACTAAACAATAAAGTCTCACGTTACAAGCAGCACCTGCAGACTCTCCTTCATTACTTACAGCATTTCTTCTCGGATTTTTTGCCTTCTACAGAGTTAGTGGAGGCTCCACCGTCTTTGAGGGAGGTGGACATGTTGACCTGGTTCCTCTTTAAATCGGCGCTCCTTCACAGGGACATGCTCCAAACTGGAATATGAGAAGAAAAAAAATGAGCAGCAAAAAGCAGCATGTGATAGATCATCCTCAGGTGGCGGAAAATGCGCACCGTGCTTTATGTTTCCATGGCAACAGCAGTTGCAGAGGATCTGAGATGAAGATGCTGCTGCCACGTCGCTCATGCGCTCTGATCTTAGCACTGCGCTAAAAAACAACCACCATATTCCTTTAATTACCTGCTCGGTTTGCGCACGCGACGGTTCCTGTGCGCTTCAGCAGCGTCTCTGCGGAGATGTGCCGCACAGAGAGAGCTCTGTATGCGGCAGCAGGAGACCGTGCGCTCTGCCTGACCTCCAGCTGAGCGCGTCCTCTGTCCACGCTGGAGGTGCGTCTTTACGCACAGCAGCACCTACCGTAAAGTGTGTAATACAAGCGACCGCACCAACTTCCCTGAAGGAATGCACATCTCCCGCCGCCTTTCATACCAGCTTTACACTAAAAACATCTTAAGCTGAGGAGACAGAGTTAAAACTATTTTATTTTATTTATTTTATTTGTTTATTTCAAATTTAAAACACAAAAAATATATATTTACACAAACCTTAAAAACATTTGAATGAATGATCGAGGTGGACCTGCTCCAGAAAAAAAAAAAAAATTTAAATGAAAGGAAGCAGAAGAAAAAAAATCTATCTGCCCCTTTTTAAACAAAATCAATTCAATCAATTTTAAACAATTATCCATGAACCAATTATGTAACTTATTACAATTCACAAATATATGGTACTTATACTTTTCACCGTTTATATATATTTTTTTCAAAAGTTCTTAATCATTTTCTTAAATATACACTAGCCTTTTTGACATTATTATCCAAACCATTCCACAGACATATGCTCTGTATCAAAGTAGTATTTCAAGCAACATTCAAAACATCATAATGCTGAATCAGGTGCCATCGTGAGATTAGGTCGTTTTAGAAGTGACTTACTACCACACTTTGTTTTTTTCCCTATAAAATGAGCATGTTGTTTTCTAAGCCCAGTTGGCTGTGGTGGTTAGTTTGAATTGGGTTGAAGTTAATCAGTTGTAAGGGTACTTACAATTATTGTTTCTTCAAAGGTTCAATAAAAACCCGTCCTCAATTCGGTTTATTTTTTAAAGTGCCAAGTCACAACAGAAGTCATGTCAGGGCACTGAACAGAAACATTCATATATAAAAATAATAATTTAACATTATTTATCTGAGGAGCAGACTGATTTCAATTGAACTCCATGACAGACTCTCATCTTGAGCAAGCATGAAGGCGACAGCGGAAAGGAAAAACTCCCTCATGAGGAAAAAACCTCCAGCAGAACCAGGCTCAGGACAAGTGGTTATCTGCTTCGACCGACTAGGTTTGAGAGGAACAGGCAGGAGGAACAGATACACAATGGCGGGTTGAGAATCACATCAACATAGAAATAGGACCAAATGAAAACAATTCATTTTAACAAATTAGTTCAATTTGTCCTCTAGTAATCTAAGCCTATGACAGCAAACCAACCCTAACTATAGTATTTATCAAAAAGTAAAGTCTTAAAACTGGACAATGTGTCAGCCTCATGGACAGAAACTGGAAGTTGGTTCCACAAGAGAGGAGCCTGAGAACTGAAAGATCTTCCTCACATTCTGCTCTTGGAAACTCTAGGAACTGCAAGCAAGCCCCGAGAGTAAGTGCTGTTAGAAAAATATGGAACAATAAGATCTGTAATGCAAGATGGAGCTAGGTTGTTGAGGGCTTTGTAGATGGGTAGTAAGTTAGAAGTTTTATGCGTATGTTATGTAACAAGCGTAAACTTATTGTTGATTTCAGTGGTGTGGGAAATGAACACCAAACGTCTCAGGTTGAAAAAAACATTTTATTTATTTCTCCCTAACATTTTTTTTTCTCTCATTTACTTTTTGACATATTAATGTTGGTCCTCGATAGAGAAGGATGTTCAAAGAGGAATGAAGATCATAAGAACTCAATCAGAAACAAAAATAAATAAAATACAAACAATTATGAGGATATCATTTAAATATATTAAAAACTAAAGGTTATAAAAAGTGATTTAATACATCTTGTTTTTTTTACAATTAAGAAAAAATTAGTTTTCCAAATATGTACACCATTATGATTAACAAACACGTTGAGTCACATCTATACAGGAAACATTGAAATCTGGATCCACAGAAGTTGGAAATGATCTCACATCAGCTTAGTGCGAAATTAGACCACTTGCAAAGGAACATTCAGGGGTCAGAGGTCAGGCACTGCGTCTGTCTCAGAGCTCATGGAAACTTAATGTATTCACATCGACGGAGCAGACAGAAACGGAGCGTGAGTGATTGTCGGAGCATCTCTGGCGTCTGAACTACCGACGTTTCATCAAGAAGGCACAGTCAGTAGAGTCAGTTGGCTTGTGCACATTTAGTGTTTAAGAAGACAGAGCCAAAATCGAGGGAACACGTTTCACTTGGTGTGTGTGTGTGTGTTGGCTTATACACCAGATCTACAAGAATTAATCATTTAAATACTATTTAAATTTAAACATGAAGCACTAATAAAACCTGCTGTTATTCTTTTAAAAACTGTTTGGTCATGCATTTCTTCTGGCCATCAGAAGGTGCTGCAGCACCCTCCATTCCCACAGCTTTAAACAGAGTGGTGTGTGTTTCTGGACCCCAGTGGCTTGTTGTAGTCTTCACATTAAGGCTTGATTTTCCAAAGCTGAAAAAAAAAAAGATATTTTAATTGACATAAAGTAAGCAAATGTTGCAGATAAGAGTGGCAGCAATGAGGAAGACAATACAGGTACTCCCCGACTTACGAGCACATCGACATACGAGGTTCCGGACTTACGAGCTGACTAACGAACAGTAAAGTTGTACAGAACATACAGAAAATACAGCACTGGTGTGTGTTTTTAGATGAAAGTGTGTTAGCTAACCGTTTGTAAACAAGTTTCTGAGCATGTTTATGAACTAGTATGTACGTTTGTGTTGAAAAACCAGTGTTCGTAGTAGCGCTAGCATAAATTTTCCGACTTACGACCGAAAATCCGGACTTATGAGCGACGCGTGTTTCGCGTTCCGACATACGAGATTTCATGTTACGAGCACCTCGTACGAACAGAACTCACTCGTAAGTTGGGGATCGCCTGTACTAATAATTTGATATTTACAAATCAAAAGTCTATACATTTATAAAGTTAAATATGCAACATATATGAAGAATATGCATATATACATTAAAAAACAAGTTGTAGTTGTTTAACAGTAAGTTGTTATAATTTAAAGGGTAAAGATATTTTTGTTATACCACAATATTCATTCATTCATTCAACTTTTATTTAGTCAGGTAAATCTCATTGAGCCTCGAGGGCTCATTTACAAAAGCGACCTGCTACAAACTAAAGAATGATGAACAGCAATGGTAGAATTTCCTTAAACAACAAACAACAGAAAAAAAAAAAACATAGGAGAGAAATAGAAAGTGAAATGCAAAGTATCAAAACTAGCAAAACACCACAAGGTAGATGTACAAAATCAAAAACAGGAACATATCTGCAATGGTTTTTGCCAGGATTCCAAAAGATTCTTAAAACCATTTAGGGAGGTCAGGGCCGAGAGCTTCAAATCTTTTTGTAAGATATTCCATGAAGCAGGAGCAGAGTAGGAGAAGGCCCTTTTTCCAAGTTCAGTCCTCACTGACGGAACACTGCAGGTAATCATGTCCTGAGAGCGCACACTGTAGCTGCACTCACGCAAAGACATGTAGGAGGAGATGTATGAGGGCAGCAGACCAAGAAGTGATTTAAAGATGAAAATGTACCAGTGGAAGAGTCTGCGTGAGGTTAATGATGTCCAGTTAATCAGAGTCAGAGAGAATTTATTGTCATTTGCACCGCATGTAGTACATGTGTTGAAAACGAGATTATGTACACAGGGTCCCAGTTACATCCAACAACAAATGCAAGAGAAAAACAATAATAACATCTAGGATTAACTAAGAGAGACATCAGCTAGTAATACACTAAGCCCTAATGTAGTAGAAAAACATCATTATAAACAGCAGCACGAACATGAGTCATTATGAGCAGATGGTCACAGATGAACGCAGCAACAAGAAACAGATCAGTATCAACATGATGTGACATTTTGCAGTGTTTATTCTTATTATTTATTTATTCATGAGTCTGACAGCCTCAGGGTAGAAGCTGTTCCTCAGTCTAGTGGTTCTACATTTGATGCTCCTCAACCTCCGTCCCGAGGGGAGTGGTGCAAAGAGTGAGTGTGCTGGGTGAGTGAGGTCTTTCATGATGCAGGTGGCTCTTTTTCTGCATCTGGAGGTGTAAATGTCTGTGATGGTGGGGAGACTGACTCCCACAGACTTCTGTGCAGCCTTCACCACTCTCTGTAGAGCTTTCCTCTCTGCAACTGTGCAGCCTCCATGCCACACGTTGATGCTGGAGCACAGGACGCTCTCCACTGCACACCTGTAGAACGAGGTGAGGACTGAGCTTCTCAGACCAGCTCGTCTCAGCCGTCTGAGGAAGTAGAGTCTTTGATGTCCTTTCTTGATCAGGCTGGTGGTGTTATTGCTCCAGCTGAGGTTATCATTCAAGTGTACACCCAGGTACTTGTAGCTGGAGACCACCTCCACCGCAGATCCACCTATATACAGTGGGGTGTGGGTGTGTTTGTTCCTTCTGAAGTCCACAATCATCTCCTTCGTCTTCTTCACATTCATGTGAAGGTTGTTCTCTTTGCACCAGCTCTCCAGATGTTCCACCTCCTGTCTGTAGCTGGATTCATCATTATCTGTGATGCATCCCACCACAGCTGTATCATCTGCAAACTTAACAATATGACAGCCTGGATGTGTGGCTGTACAATCATATGTGAGCAGAGTGAACAGAAGAGGGCTCAGCACACATCCTTGAGGAGAGCCAGTGCTGAGGGTGATGGTGGAGGAGGAGAAGTTGTGGATCTT